>JARQOC010000002.1:340851404-340864864 GCA_033576535.1 Allobates femoralis | reverse complement strand
AAAATAAAAGGGTTTCAAGATGTCATAATGTGACGTGGGGCTCCGCTGCATTTTTTGTCACCAGCCCAGGAACAGCAGGGAGGTATGGGCTGTCACCCACCCCCACCTGCCTGGTTTTACCTGGCTGATAACCAAAAATACATTTTTTTTATTATTTCTTTATTACCTTTTTAAAATAAAAAAATGTGAAGCTTTGCTGTACTTTTACCTAGCTGGAAACCAAAAATATAGGGAAGCCCTTTTTTTTAATTATTTAATGAAACAATTAAAAAAATGACATTAAGCTTCGCCATGTTTTTGGTTTCCAGCCAGGCACAATTCAAGCTGTGTGCTGGAATCCTCAGCATGGGGAAGCCCGAGCATTCTCAGCCTCCCCCGCTGCAAATTGCAGCCCGTAGCCACCCCAGAAAATGGCACATTCATAGAAGTGATGGCGCTCCATTCAGACTCTTCTAGCGGGTAATATAAGGGTCAATGCCAGCTGAATATTGCCATCTGGAATCCAGCCCAGAGGTTAGTAATATTGAGGCGTCAATCAAATATCCAACGTTACTAAGTCAGTACGACCAGAAACAAAAAAAAAATTTTTTTAAACAATCCAAAACAAACCCTTTTTCACCCATTGAGAAAAAAAGTCTGGCGTAGTCCAGTCGGAGGTCCCTCGACATAATATTAGTCTTCTAGCATATGGGGGCATGACAGGGTATGATCCTTTGGTCACACAGGGGTTAACTGTGATCTCATGATGATCTCCAAAGCAGATAATCTTGAGATCACAGGTAAATCCTGTGTGATCTGAGGATCGTGCCCTGTTATGAAATCACTCAGTTCATGACCTGTCATTCCCCTGTGAGGGCAGCACACCATGTCCCCCGGTGTGCACACAGAAGAGACACGGGACCAGAGGCAGGATTATGTGGATAGATATAAGAGGGGTGGGAGAGAGGGGGGACCTGACTGAGGGACCAGAGGAGGTAAACGGTATGACAAACCTATGTGATTTGATGTTTGATCGCGTCAGATTGGATAGATCATCAAAGGAGACTGGGTGCATGTGCCTGTTCTGGGGTGGGGAGGAGGAGAGAGTAGTGATCGGAGGTTGCCAACACTGGCGTGGGGGACCTGGAGGGGACTGTGGGGGACTGGAGAATGACATTTCTATGCGATCTGACATGTGTGACCATGTTATATTGCATAGAAATACAGGGTTAGAGGCTGTTTTTCTCCATGCCATGGCCATTTTAGAATGCTCCGAGGGAGATTATCGGTACCGGGGGTCTTAGGAGCCCTAGGGGTTAACATTTCTTTTTTCATCTGACATGTTTCATAATGTCATATGAAGGAGAAATCATTTTTTCTGGCGATTACTATTTTTGTAATGTGAAAGCCAGTAAACAGTGTTTACTGGCCCTCACATTACTGGTACTGGTGGTACTGGGAAAAAAGCATGCTCGATTCATAATTTGCAGGGTCTCGGTTACCTCTGGTATAAATGTGTGTTCATAATTTGTGTCATTATGAGCCTGATGAAGAGACCTGAGTTGTCTCAAAAGCTTGCAATTTTTACCATCTTTTCAGTTAGCCATTAAGACTGTCCACGCAGGTTGGTTTTTGAAACTTCAAATCCACAGTAAATCTGTTGCTTTTTTCTTCTGATTTCTTGACAGGAGGTTTGCTGCATTTTTACTGCCTATTTGGTTGCTGCACATTTGCTATAGAAACTAAAGCAAAAAAGCAGAAAACAATTGCTATACTCATTCTTTCAAAAATGCAGCAAAAACTGGGGTGTTTTGCGCTTTCTGCAGAGAGATAAAACCAATGTGTGTGGACAGCTTATCCCTGAATTAGGCTGCTTTCACATCAGCGATAAATGCTGATCACGGCAGTTGCGGTGAAAAAACCGCAACTGCCGCGATTACCGCATAACGGACGCAATCGCGGCACACTTGCGTCAAGCCCCATGCAATGTCTATGGGGCTTGTGGTAAGTGTGCGGCATGTGCGGTTTCGGCATTTACGGCAGGTGCGGCTGCAAAAAAAACGTGGTATGCCACGTTTTTTTTCGCGGCCGCACCTGCCGCAAGTGCCAAAACCGCACTTGCCGCACCTGCCACACACTTACCACAAGCCCCATAGACATTGTATGGGGCTTGCCGCAAGTGTGCCACGATCGTGGCCATTACCGCTGATGTGAAAGGGGCCTTATATAGGTTTTCGTGGGAACCAAAAAACACAGGATTAGATTGGCATACATTTACATAAAACCAAGCTAAAAAAGCAGATCAAAAATGAAGCAAAGTCACCCTGTGTGAACTTAGCCTAAATGCTTACAACCACTGAGGACTCTCAGATTTTAATATTTTTCTAAATAAATGTGGAATTTTTTAACTGTAAAGGACACAACAAAAATATTTCAATTGTTAATGTATTGTAACTATATTTTCATTGCAAAAATATATTTACATTTTCCACAGCACTTTAGTATTTTCAAATGGTGACGACCACTGGCAACAGCAGTAGAATCGTAAATAGCCCCTTCAACACCCAGCATTTTTCACCTTCCTGACATTTACCAGATTTCTATTTTATATGAGAACCATTTTTGAAACTTAATTTTTTTTGCTCGGAAATTACAAGGATTAAAAGTTGATCAGCGATTTCTCATTTTTTCAACAAAATTTAAATTGAACCTATCACCTAGTTTAGAGCTCCTAACCTATCACTGCCTGACCCCTGCAGCTTTTTACTACATTACTAACCATCCCTGTTAGACGGCTGAGCAGTCTCTCCGGGTCCACTCTATCCCCATCTCGCTGCTGCAATCACAAGGGGCATGATCATTCATTCAGGAGCACGTCCTGATTTCAAATTCTCACTTCCAGTGTAGTGTGAGGGCTATAGGCGTACAAGCTAGCCCTGGAGCATGCACAGTGTGCAATCTGAAGCCTGCCTGTACAACCAATACACCCCACAAATTCACCAGGCCGGAAATGATGTGCCACAGCCGGCAACACGTCATACCCGGAAGAAGGAGGCGAGAATTGGAAATCAGCGCACGCTGCTGAATGAACGATCACACCCACCACGTTGTGATTGCAGCAGCCAGGTGTGGGGACAGTGGACCTGGAGAGACTACCCACCCATCTAGAAATGCCCATGTGTCTGTGGACATGTAAGTTTATAAATTGCTTTGTGGGCCATTTATATGGATGCACCTAAATAAAATGGGAATGGTGGTGATATCAACTTCCTGTTTGTGGCACATTTCTATATGGGAAGGGGAAAACTTTTCTAGATGGGTGTTTTTTTTTTAATCCAATGAATTTTTATTGAAGATTTTACAAATACAACAAAACAACAGTAAGATAGCAGGGAATAACAAAGGTTACAATAAACATCACAACTTCTGGGAAAGGGGAAAAGGAGAGGAAAGAAAAAGGGGGTGGGGGTGGTGAGTTATGGAAGATGAGTACATGTAATATGATAAAACCACAGAGTAGCCACATACAATAGAAGCACCTAACTGCGAATGTTATTATAGTACAGGTACAGCTAACGGGTGGGCCGACCAGCATGATCAAGATTGAGGAACTCGATCCCTGGAGAGGCTGTCAATAGAGAGATAATATTCATGATTAGATGGTGGCCCGACTCTAACGCATCGGGTATTCTAGAATATGTATGTAGTTTATGTATGAAGATTTAAGAATAATGCAATGCGAAGCTGGGTCTAAATCCCGCGCGAGTATTGCTGATTGGTCGTGGCCGGCTTGGCGCAACCAATCAGCGAAGCGTGGTTCAAATCCCACGCCAATTCACGGGCGGACTGCATCTGTCGCTGATTGGTCGTGGGCGGCTGGCCTGACCAATCAGCGACGTGGGATTTGTGTTACAGACAAACAGACAGATTTAGATGATTATATAGTAAATACCTACAGCAGTGCAAGTGCCAGGAGGCTGTTAGGATGGATGAGGCTGTGAAGATAAGGATACTGTGAGGAGGCTGTGAAGATGGGCAGGATGTGAGGATAGGGGAGGCTGCAAGGATGGAGGAGGCTGAGGGGATGGAGGAGGCTGTGAGGATGGAGGAGGCTTGTAGGAGGATGGAGGAGGCTGTGAGGATGGGGAGGCTGTGAGGATGGGAAAACTTTGAGGATGGAGAAGGCTGTGAGGATGGAGGAGGCTGTGAGAATGGAAAAGGCTGTGATGATAGAGGAGGCTGTGAGGATGGAGGAGGCTGTGAACATGGAGGAGGCTGTGAGGATGGGGAGGCTGTGAGGAGGCTGTGAAGATGGAGAGAATGTGAGGATAGGGGAGGCTAGGGATGGAGGAGGCTGTGAGGATGGAGGAGGCTGTGAGGATGGAGGAAGCTGTGAGGATGGGGAGGCTGTGAGAATGAGGTAGTCTGTGAGGATGGAGGAGGCTGTGAGGATGGAGGAGGCTGTGAGGATGGGGAGGCTGCTTCCCCCTCTCCTTCAGGCTCCATTGCCTCATCTGGATCTCTTCTCCACCCCCCACCCCCCGGCCCTGAGGCTGTCCGGGAGCCCCCACACGCTCCGGGGACACTCACCGCCTGTCGTGGGTGTGTGGAGAGGAGGTGCACACCGGAGAGCGGGTAGAGGCGACCGAGGCAAGTCACAGGCTGGTGCTGGGCGCCAGCACGGAGCACCATGATGGCATGGAGCTCGGCGTCCGAGGCTTCCCCTCTGTGCTGGCCTCCACAGCTACGCCATTTTGGTCATTCTGTCTGTTCCTCTGTAGCAGACATCCCGCGATCGCTGATTGGTCGCGGCTGGCCGGGCTCGACCAATCAGCAATGCGGGATTTCCGTTACAGAGAGACAGAGTGTCAGTATTCCAGATTTTCTAGCCTGCCGTTTGACAATATTGCCCTCAGTCAACATGGAGATCGTTGTTTTGTTTGCCCTTCTTCCTGTCTCGTTTGCATAAAGACCCGGCTCAGGTGATCATTAATTGCTTGAGTATACTGGTTCCTGGTCTGCTCCTGCTCAGCTGCTCTCCTTTGTCCAATTACTTCCCTGGAGCTCTGTGGGATCTTACATCTTCCTAAAAGCTTCCTGCAGGTTGCTCCTGGTAGTGCTGCTTCTATCATCAGGCTCGGACGTCTTAAGTGTGTGTAAGCAACTTCCCGGTTATTACTCTATGTACTGTTTGCTCTCTGGAAACTTGTGCCTACAGTTCCTACTCGGGACTGTGTTTGAACTCCTCACCCGGTCCTCCGGGTGTGGGGACCTTTTGCCACAGACTATATTCATCCGGTCGTTCCGGTACAAGGACTTGTGCTATGGACTACATTCATCCGGATCTTCATAATTTGGACTATTTGTTTACCGGACTGTTTTCGTAAGGACTGTGCTCGGCAGTGTATGTTGGGGTTGTGTTATTTTGGTCTGCTTATTTGCTGTGTATTAAGTTCACATTGTTTGCTGTGTGTATAAATATTTGGCACCCAAGAACCCGTCTCTGCTCTTCATTGCCCTTAAGCGATCAGAATCCTCAAACCTATACAATAGTATTACACAGACCCGATAGGGCAATTATATAGTAGGATGAAAGATCATATTAAGTCTCTCCGCAATGTCACATATAGTGGGAGGAAGGTGGGAACGCCACTTTGCTGCTAGACTAATTCTGGCGGCCATCAAAATATTTGATACCAGACCTGCAATCTTGTGTGGTAGGATTCTATGCCAATGTTTACCACCTCCTTTTTGAGGTTGAGCTTGAGTCCAGTGACTAAAATATTTTACTATTGTTGAACTGGGCAATTTTTTGCTTCAAAAAGATCTTACTGTTGTTGGTACTATGAAGCCAAATCAACAAAATATTCCCCTTGGATATGAAGCACAGTCCACAGCGAGCACTTTATGATGTGTCTTTGGTTTCAGCAACAAAGCAAAAACGGTGTCTTACAAAGGGAAGAAGGAATAATCCATTATATTACTCAATACTATGCATTATGATTACAGTATTGACAACAATGACAGGAAACAGAAACCAGAAATCATTCTACAGGATAATAAAACTAAAGGAGGTGTGGACAAGATGGTAAAATAGTTGTAGAATATTCATGCAAGAGTCAAACAAAACGTTTTGTAGACATTTTTTCAATTATGCTTGATGTATCAGCCCTTAATTCTACATTATTTATATTGAAACTCATCCTTATTTCCTTGCTAGGAGGATGGACAAGAGATGCCTATTCTTGAAGGACCTTTGCCATAAACTTGTAATGCCTCACATGATGCTGCAAAGCAACGTAAAATGCTTGCCAAAGCAAACTAGAGAAGCTATGAAACGGTGTGGCGTACGTTTTCAGGCAATTCCAGAGCCAGGACAAAGAAAACAAAAGCGTTTGTCCAACAAAGACAGGAAAACTGAGCGTTACTGTACCATTTGTGGAGGAAATGTCTGTAAAGAACATTTTTCAGAAACGATAACTGGAATAAAATAACAGCCGTATAACTTAAAAATGTGAAAAAGTGGATGACAAAGAAACTCTACACCTGAAAGGATACAGAAAGAGTGCTTCATACCTAGTTTCATGCATGGAAGACAATGGTACAGGAAAATATTCAGAGAGCATGGAAAAACAAATGATGTGCTTTTAAATGTGCCATGGTATTTTTGGTGGAAATGTTGTCATGCATAATTGCAACCTTTCAAAACAGATTTTTAAATTATGCAAAACCTTTTCACAAAAGAAACAGGTGGCTAATGTACTGTCGTTGATATCTTGTACAATTCCCTATTTTAGATCTTTGGGATGACTATCACAATGTAAGGAGGTGGACTAATTGCTGTCATGTTCCTTTCCCTGAAGATGCAAGTCATGTTTTAGTCATGTGAATTGTATCTTGCATCTTTGTGAAAACTGTATTATGTGAATTGTGATGGTAATGTGCTGTCTGAAGTGCAACGTATATTGTGTTATTGCAATGTGGGATTGTGAATTGCACTGTTTACTTATATGATGTTGTGTTGTTATACCCTGTGCTGTGATGAGGCTGAATTCTGCCCAGCAACAAACAGTGAGCAGGTGAGCAGGTTCAGAAGTAATTAGGTGTTGGGACTAGCCCACAATGGGGGGAGTTAGACTTCAGGGAAGGTGACAGTTCTTTTAAAATTTCAGATAGGGTAAAAGTTTATAGGTAATCAAGGCCACATGCAATGGGTGACTCCTGGCGACCAGCAAGAAAGAGAAAGGAGGCCTAAGTGAGAGTAAACTGAGACAAAGATCAAGAGATACTTTCAAAGTTAAAGACCGATTGTCCAATGAGGTGGTCACAAAGAAATGGGGACAGGACAGTACGGATAAAGCCCCAAGCCTAAGAGGGAATGGTCAGTTTGCACTAGTGTGCTGTGCAAGTTAGCTTTTCCATGTGGGATACCCATCACTGACACTATGGCTAATCCCTTACCTCTCCCTCATATGACCTTACGTGGAGAAGAGATGGGAATATGGTACTATCAGGCAGCATGAGGCTCTATTCTCACCTTAGTTGTCAGACCCTCCTTTGCAATGAGGAGACATGTGGAGCCACAGAAATGAGAGAGTGACTGTTATGGTGTCACAGTGTCATGAGGCTGCTGATGAGGGAATAGCAGTTACGGGCAGGGTGACCAGGGAAGACTAGTCTGACCCTAGACTAGGAACCCTGAAAGGCCCTGGCCCCGAAGGTATCTCTGATGGTGTGAAGGTTCGGGTCTCCAGCCTCTCCCTAAACTCCTCTACCAGCCCTGCACTATTTCCCCCCCACCTCCCTCCACAGAACTGGGATACAGCAACTCCAAACGAAAGGTCTTCAGCACAAACAAAACAGGTCTGCACAGTACAGCTTCAGGTATAGAGTGAAACTCTATCAGCAGCAACACTTGGTGGAAGGAGAGGCAACGTAAAGGCTAGGGGGACGGGATTTCAGGTGAGTCACATCCAATCCTCACATCAACCAGCAACTGAGCACAAGACCTTCACATCTGTACCTCATGCAGCTCCTGAAGAAATGCAAACATAAACACACACAGCAGCATCCAGCTAAGTCAGCACAATCTAAGCGTGACACATGGACTGCACTTGGTTGTGCTGGGACTCACGGGACCAGAAAAAAATGGGAAAAACCTAGTAGGAGCTAGAACTGTGCCTGAATATGAACTACAATACTGAAACAGCCTTGAAATTATGTGCTTTTAAGGTCAGAAGTTTTAAGTTCTCAATGAGAGCACCCCCTCCCTCATACTATCTCCTCACATCCCCTCTGCTAACCATACTGTCTCCTCCCCATATATACACCTCATTCTTCGTACTGTCTTCTTACTGTCTCCGCACCCATCCACCATTGCTCCTTATACTGTGTCTGAACCCATCTCCCCTCATTTCCCATACTGTCTACACCCATCCTTTTGCTTCCCAAACTATGTCCTCAATTTTTTTTCCCCACTCCCACTCCCTTGTTCTGTTCAGCACCAATACCCCCCTTGCTCTCCACACTGTGTTCTCAAAAAGCCTCCACAATTACAAGAAATCTTTGGTGTCTTTAGCTCCACATTCCCCATTCGCTGTCTACGCCTCTATGGTGCCAGCGAGTGATATCAGCAGCATGATTAGATGACTTGATTGCGCTGCTGATATTGCCCTTATCCGGAAGTGTTGGTACTTAGGGCTATAATACTCACATCTGAAAGACGCATGTACAATTGATCCCTGGGATTCAGCTGTCAGCTTGATAGCCGACTCAGAGAACGGGTGAATTCCAGTCCAGGGGACAGCCAAATGTCCCCCTGATACCCATACCTAGGGCAAATGCCCCAATCACAATTCACCTGGATATGCCCCTGCATCATAGGTTTGAGGACGACATCATAACTATGACCTAGAATGTAAAAAAGAAACATTTTAAGCAGCGATGCCTTCAGGGTGCAGGACAGCTTGGCTTTCTTCACAGCCTTTCTATACATACGTGTCAAAAAATTTTTCACTGCAGCACTCCTTAACCCCTTCAGGACCGAGCCTATTTTCACCCAAATGACCGAGCCATTTTTGTCAATTCTGATCAGTGTCCCTTTATAAGGTAATAACTCTGGAACGCTTCAACCGATCCTAGCGATTCTGAGATTGTTTTTTCGTGACATATTGGGCTTCATGCTAGTATTAAATTTAGGTCGATAATTTTTGCGTTTATTTGTGAAAAAATCAAAAATATGGCAAAAATTTTGAAAATTTTGCAATTTTCAAATTTTGAATTTTTTTTCTGCTAAACCAGAGAGTTATGTGACACAAAATAGTTATTAAATAATATTTCCCACATGTCTACTTCACATCAGCACAATTTTTGAAAAAAAAAAAAATTTTGTTAGGAAGTTATAAGGGTTCAAAGTTCATGAGCAATTTTTCATTTTTCAATCAAATTTTACAAAACCATTTTTTTAGTGACCACATCACATTTGAAGTCTCTTTGAGGGGTGTACATGACAAAAAACACCCAAAAGTGACACCATTCCAAAAACTGTACCCCTCAAGCTACTCAAAACTACATTCAAGAAGATTATTAACCCTTCAGGTGCGTCACAGGAACTAAAGCAAAGTGGAAACAAAAAATGGATATTTTAATTTTTTTATCAAAAATGTTCTTTTAGCCTCAATTCTTTCATTTTCACATGGGCAACAGGATAAAATGGATCTTAAAATGTGTTGTGCAATTTCTCCCGAGTATATAGATACCTCATATGTGGTCATAAACCACTGTTTGGGCACACGACAGAGCTCAGAAGGGAAGGAGCGCAATTTGAATTTTGGAGCTAATTTTACATTCAAAAAGTGAAATGGAGCTCCTTCCCTTCTGACCCTGCCGTGTGCCCAAACAGTGGTTTATGATCGCATATGAGGTATCGGTGTACTCAGGAGAAATTGCCCAACAAATTTTAGGATGAATTTTATCCTGTTGCCCATGTGAAAACCAAAAAGTTTAGGCTAAAAGAAAATTTTTGTGAAGAAAAAAAGGTACTTTTTCATATTCACAGATCAATTTGTAAAGCACCTGGGGGTTCGAAATGCTCACTACCCATCTAGATGAGTTCCCTGTGAGCACTTTGAATCCCCAGGTGCTTCACAAGTTGATCCGTAAAAATGAAAAAGTACTTTTTTTCCACAAAAAAAAATATTTATTCATTTTTGCGGATCAGTATGTGAAGCACCTGGGGGTTCAAAGTGTTCACTATGCATCTAGATACAGTCATGGCCAAAAGTATTGACACCCCTTCAATTCTGTCAGATAATACTCAGTTTCTTCCTGAAAATGATTGCAATCACAAATTCTTTGGTATTATTATCTTCATTTAATTTGTCTTCAATGAAAAAAACACAAAAGAGAATGAAGTAAAAAGCAAAACATTGATCATTTCACACAAAACTCCAAAATTGGGCCGGACAAAAGTATTGGCACCCTTAGCCTAATACTTGGTTGTACAACCTTTAGCCAAAATAACTGCGATCAACCGCTTCCGGTAACCATCAATGAGTTTCTTACAATTCTCTGCTGGAATTTTAGAACATTCTTCTTTGGCAAACTGCTCCAGGTCCCTGATATTTGAAGGGTGCCTTCTCCAAACTGCCATTTTTAGTTCTCTCCACAGGTGTTCTATGGGATTCAGGTCTGGAATCATTGCTGGCCACCTTAGAAGTCTCCAGTGCTTTCTCTCAAATCATTTTCTAGTGCTTTTTGAAGTGTGTTTTGGGTCATTGTCCTGCTGGAAGACCCATGACCTCTGAGGGAGACCCAGCTTTCTCACAGTGGGCCCTACATTATGCTGCAAAATTTGTTGGTAGTCTTCAGACTTCATAATGCCATGCACACAGTCAAGCAGCCCAGTGTCAGAGGCAGCAAAGCAACCCCAAAACATGAGGGAACCTCCGCCATGTTTGACTGTAGGGACCGTGTTCTTTTTTTTGAATGCCTCTTTTTTTTCTCCTGTAAACTCTATGTTGATGCCTTTGCCCAAAAAGAGAGAACATTCTTCAAAAACGTTTTAGGCTTTCTCAGGTACGTTTTGGCAAACTCCAGCCTGGCTTTTTTTATGTCTCGGGGTAAGAAGTGGGTTCTTCCTGGGTTTCCTACCATACAGTCCCTTTTCATTCAGTCGCCGACGGATAGTACAGGTTGACACTGTTGTACCCTCAGACTGCAGGGCAGCTTGAACTTGTTTGGATGTTAGTCAAGGTTCTTTATTCACCATCCGCACAATCTTGTGTTGAAATCTCTTGTCAATTTTTCTTTTCCGTCCACTTCTAGGGAGATTAGCCACAGTGCCATGCTTTAAACTTCTTGATGACACTGCGCACGGTAGACACAGGAACATTCAGGTCTTTGGAGATGGACTTGTAGCCTTCAGATTGCTCATGCTTCCTCACAATTTGGTTTCTCAAGTCCTTAGACAGTTCTTTGGTCTTCTTTCTTTTCTCCATGCTCAATGTGGTACACACAAGGACACAGGACAGCGGTTGAGTCAACTTTAATCCATGTCAACTGGCTGCAAGTGTGATTTAGTTATTGCTAACACCTGTTAGGTGCCACAGGTGAGTTACAGGTGCTGTTAATTACACAAATTAGAGAAGCATCACATGATTTTTCTAAGGGTGCCAATACTTTTGTCCACCCCCTTTTTATGTTTGGTGTTGAATTGTATCCAATTTGGCTTTAGGACAATTCTTTTTGTGTTTTTTCATTGAAGACAAATTAAATGAAGATAATAATACCAGAGAATTAGTGATTGCAATCATTTTCAGGAAGAAACTGAGTATTATCTGACAGAATTGCAGGGGTGTCAATACTTTTGGCCATGACTGTATGTTCCTTGGGGGGTCTAGTTTCCAAAATGGGGTCACTTGTTGGGGAGCTCCAATGTTTAGGCACACAGGGGCTCTCCAAACGCGACATTGTGTCCGCTAACAATTTGAGCTGGTTTTTCAGACAAATTGTTAGTGGACACCATGTCGCGTTTGGAGAGCTCCTGTGTGCCTAAACATTGGAGCTCCCCCACAAATGACCCCATTTTGGAAACTAGACCCCCCAAGGAACTTTTCTAGATGCATAGTGAGCACTTTGATTTCCCAGGTGCTTCAAAAATTGATCCGTAAAAATGAAAAAGTACATTTTTTTCCACAAAAAAAATATTTTTTCATTTTTGCGGATCAGTTTGTGAAGCACCTGGGGGTTCAAAGTGTTCACTATGCATCTACATATGTTCCTTGGGGGGTCTAGTTTCCAAAATGGGGTCACTTGATGGGGAGCTCCAATGTTTAGGCATGCAGGGTCTCTCCAAACGCAACATGGTGTCCGCTAACAATTTGAATGGAAAATTAGCTCAAATTGTTAGCGGACACCATGTCGCGTATGGAGAGCCCCTGTGTGCCTAAACATTGGAGCTCCCAAACAAGTGACCCCATTTTGGAAACTAGACCTGCCAAGGAACATATCTAGATGCATAGTGAACACTTTGAACCCCCAGGTGCTTCACAAATTGATCCGTAAAAATGAAAAATATTTTTTTTGTGGAAAAAAAAAGGAATTTTTTATTTTTATGGATCAATTTGTGAAGCACTTGGGGGTTCAAAGTGCTCACTATGCATCTAGATACGTTCCTTGGGGGGTCTAGTTTCCAAAATGGGGTCACTTGTGGGGGAGCTCCAATGTTTAGGCACACAGGGTCTCTCCATACGCGACATGGTGTCCGCTAATAATTGGAGCTAATTTTCCATTCAACTTGTTAGCGGACACCATGTCGCATATGGAGTGCTCCTGTGTGCCACCAGCATAAGGGCAATTGGAAGAGTTGGGGTACAGCACCAGAAAATGGCGCCTCTAATGTGCTATTTTCTGGGGTGGCTGTGGTTTGCAATTTGCAGTGTGGGGGGGCCACAACATTTGGGTTTCTCCACGATGAGCATTGCAGTCCCCCAACTGCCAAATTGTACCTGGCTGGCAACCAAAAATAAGGCAAAGCTCCTTGTCATTTTATTGGTAGAAGTAATAAAAAAAAAATGACGTGGGGCTTCGCCATATTTTTGGTCCAGCCAGGTACAACTTGGCAGCTACGGACTGCCAGCAACCCCCAGCTGCCTCGTTATACATGGCTGGCAGCCAAAAATAGAGTGAAGTCCATTTTTCTTTTTTTTTTCTAGGACTAATTCTAGAAAAAAAAATGGCGTGGGGCTCCGCCTTATTTTTGGTCCAGCCAGGTACAACTAGGCAGCTGGGGGCTGGAATCCGCAGCATGGAGAGGCCCAAGCGTTCTGGGCCCCCCATGCTGCGAATTGCAGCCCGCAGCCCCCCAGAAAATGGCGCATTCATTGAAGCGCCATATTCTGGCGCTGTACCCAGACTCTTCCAGTTGCCCTGGTGCCGGTGGCAAACTGGGTAATAAAGGGGTTAATGCCAGCTTTTTATTG
>JARQOC010000002.1:340830103-340851304 GCA_033576535.1 Allobates femoralis | reverse complement strand
CACAAACCACTCACAGGGAACGGATGCTAGACTCCATGGAAGACTTGGAGAATCGAGAGAGGAGGAACAACATCAGAATCAGAGGGCTCCCCGAGAGTGTTGGACCTAGGGATATCAATAGTGCCCTTAAAATTATTTTCAACACTATTAGAGAGGTACCGTCAGACTCGGTTTTAGAGTTCGACAGGGCGCATACATCCCTGGGGCACCCACCTTTGGATGGAGATAGACCCAAAGACGTGGTGTATAGGATCCATAAATACAGAATAAAAGAGGCCATTTTCTCTAAGGCTCGGGCCAAAGGACAGACGCGGTATCAAGATCACCCTCTTCAATTATTGGCAGATCTATCGAGACGCACCCTTCAAAAGCAAAGAGCATTTCGGCCTCTCGTGGAGGCTCTCCGTCATCGGGACATGCCCTACTCATGGGGATACCCGTTCCGCCTGCAGGTGTGGAGAGACGGGGTGACCCACTTTGTTACGCACCCAAGAGGGGTCCCAGAATTCACGGCTGCTCTGGGTCTCCCTTCGGTCTCTATTAATATGGAGGATTGGCCGGGATGTGCTGCCCATCCTGGTGGGATCTCATTTGTTCCAGATCCATTCAGAGAGAAAAGGAGGAGGGGGAGGAGGGCTTCTCGGAGAAGAAGGAATAGAGGACGACGAGAGGAATCGCTGGGCGAGGGTTGAGGGACCCTTGCTCTCTCTCTGTTGATATTTACATTGTCCTTCTGCTTAACAAATGTTTCCACCATATACAGGGCTTTGGACGGGGCCGCTGTGAATACCCACACAGTCATACGTGAGCCAATGTTCAGGAAGGTCCCGTATATGGATAATAATTAGCTTATTTTATAATGTTGTTGAATAAGTTTTCATCCTTTGCACCGACTCAGATATTTATGTTGCATTTGATTCTAGATTTAGAAGTTTTCTTGAATATTTTGTCTACATTGTTTATTGCCAATACAAGGGTCTCCAGGCAACACTTTACAAAAAGATTTGGCCCAAGGTAGTGGGGACAACTCCAAAGTAGATAGGCTACGCTCCACCGGGATAGTCTCCTGACTCAGGATAGACAGGTCGAATAGACCACCCAAAATTACCATCTCAGATTATTCTGAGGAATTTTTCACAGCTTAGTATACCCTCCTCTCCCCTATTAATCTTTTCAAATCTCTCTAATCTTATAAACCCTCGGGCCTCTTTGTCTTCTCTTTTTACTTATTTCTCCTTGTCCCTCTAAACCCCCCCCCCCCCTCGTCTCCATCTTCTCCCCCTTCTGGCTCCTTGTCGACCATGTCCTCCATAAAAATCTGTTCGCTTAATGTACGGGGATTTAACACCCCTCAAAAGAGGTCTCACATTCTGTACAATGCCCACAAACAGAAGTGCCAGATTCTGTTGCTTCAAGAGACTCATTTTAAATCTGGCCATGTCTCGAGTCTCCGTAACAGATACTCCTCAATTTGGCATCATAGCACCAACCCGGAAGCGATAACGAAGGGTGTTTCCATTGCGATACACAGGTCGCTTTCTCACGAGATCCTAGATGCTTGTGTAGATCCCCAGGGTTGTTATGTGTTCCTTAAGATGAGAATTGCCGGATCCCTACTAACTATCGCTAACTGGAATTTACCCAATAGATCCCAGACAAAAACGTGTAGATTGTACCTAACGCGCCTGCCGGAATTCGCAGAGGGACCAGTCGTCATCGGGGAGACCTCAACTTCACCCTGGATCCGGCAGCTGACTCGTCCTCTGGTAAGAGATCTATTCCTAACGAAAACCTTGCTTCCCTGAAAGGGTTCCTTCACACTCTGAGACTCATTGACATTTGGAGGATTTTGAATCCTCAGGGAAGGGACTTTACGTATTTTTCCCCAATATACAATTCTTACAGTAGAATTGATTTGCTATCGTGGAATCCTAAGGCGACTATAGGAGACATTATTCTATCCGATCATGCCCCCATCTTTTTGACACTTACACTCCCTGATACAAGTAGACGACCGTGGACTTGGAGGCTAAATGACTGCTTACTGAAAGACGAGTTGTGTATGACAGAGGTGAGAGAAACTATCCAACTCTTTGGTCGGGATCATGCTGTGGACCCCACTCCTCCACCCACTAAGTGGGAAGCCTTGAAATGCGTTCTAAGGGGGGTTTTCATAAAGCATGGTGCCCGCCTGAAGAAAAATAACGCAGAAAAGATAGAAGGTCTCCTCTCTCAGATACAAACTTTGGAAATTTTACACAAACGGAATTTATCAAAACTGACATTAGCTGACTTGACAATTAAAAAGATAGAAGTTAAAAATTTATTGGACCAAAAATATCGCAGATACACTGAGAAGTTTAGGAGTTACTTTTACTCCAATGCAGACAAATGCGGGCGTCCACTGGCCCAATTGCTCCATCCTCGCTTGAACCCTCCTTTTGTACCCTGTTTATCAACCAATAAGGGTGGACGAACGTTTATCCCAAATGAAATCTTGGAGGAATTTAAGAAATACTATTGTGAACTCTACAATATTAAGGGACACTTCTCCGATCTCTCATCCTCCGAATTGTCGGATAAGATCAGGGGGTATATTGACCAGACAGCAATCCCATCTTTGGCCAAAGAGATAGCTGCGATGTTAGAGGAAGATATCTCTGAGGAGGAATTATCTAAGGCTAGTCAATCTACTCCTTCAGGGAAATGCCCGGGCCCACGGGTTTTTGCCCAATTTTTACAAAACGCTCAAGTCCCAGCTGACACCAGTGATGCTGACGACCTTTAATGCTATACTTAGGGGATCGGATTTTGTGCCCCAATCACTAGAGGCCCACATCAGCGTCCTCCCCAAACCGGGGAAAGATCCATCTTTGGTTTCGAACTATAGGCCGATTTTGTTACTAAATGTGGATGTAAAACTTTTTTCCAAATTATTAGCTGACCGTTTGGCTCCACTCCTCCCTTCGGTGATTAATACTGACCAGGTGGGCTTTCTCAGAGACCGGGAAGCAGGGGACAACACTATCAGAACCTTGCTCCTTATAGCTAAGGCCAAAAGCAGTTCGATTCCACTAGGCCTCATTTCCGTGGACGCTGAGAAGGCCTTTGACAGAGTCCACTGGGGGTTTATGAGGGAGGCGCTGATACAGCTTGGTTTGGGTCCTAGGTTCTTGCACAGAATCCTGTCCTTGTACTCCTCCCCTTCTGCTAAGGTGAAGTTAGGAGGAGCATTATCCTCTTCATTTAGAATAACAAACGGTACTAGGCAGGGATGTCCCTTGTCACCCCTGTTGTACATTATTGTAATGGAACATCTTGCCATGGCACTTAGGTCCAATGTAAGCGTACATGGGGTCAAGCTGGGACAGAGTACCCACAAATTAGCCTTATTTGCAGATGACCTCTTATTATACGTCTCGCAGCCCTTGGTCTCCATCCCCTCGGCTTTAAAGGAGTTTGAAAGGTTCGGACAATTGAGCAACTTTAAAGTGAACTGCTCCAAGACCGAGGCACTTAATGTCTCCTTGCCTGGAGACTTGGTTTCTCATCTATCTAAACAGTTCCCATTCAAATGGAAGGCAGAAGCCATTAAGTACCTAGGAGTCCTTATACCAAAAGATCATAAACAACTATATAATTTGAACTATCGACCCCTTTTGACTAACGTGGAATCGACATTTACCTCCTACAGACAACTAAAGCTATCCTGGTTCGGGAGAATGAACGTAGTCAAGATGGATGTCTTGCCCCGACTCTTATATACCTTCCAGACAATTCCTGTTATATTGGATAGAGGTTTCATCTCCAAATTGCAATCTATGATTCTCAGATTTGTTTGGGGGGGCAAAAGACCCAGATTGCGAATGAACATCCTCTCCTTGCCCAAGATCAGAGGAGGGGTTGGATTACCCAACATACAAACATACTTTTTTAGCTTCCTCTCTTGTTAGAGCTTTGGATTGGCAGTACTGTGCGTCCTCCAAGAAATGGGTGGAGGTGGAGCAAGAGGGTCTGGGGATCCCGCTGAAACACCTGCTTTGGATTTCCCCTAGAGACTCTACGGACTTAGAACCCTTGACAGATATGACCAGGACTACCTTGAAGGTTTGGCACTCAGTGACAAAAACCCTCCGCTTAGACGATAGACTTAGCCCCTGGACCCCCCTTTTTTCCAACTCATCTTTCCCACCTGGATTTGGCAGACAGAGATTTTTATGTTGGCAGAGTGTGAATGACACCCGAGTAGGACAGACCCTATCCAACGGTGGTTTACCCACTATGGCAGAGCTACAACTCAAAGATCCTACAAGACCACTTAAGTGGTTCGAATTCCTCCAATACCGAGCATACCTATATTCAGCTGACCACTCATGCAGGGTGAGATTGACGCCCAACATATTGGAAAAATTATTCCAATTGGAGGCTCCCCCGAGGCGCAAAATATCAGTTCTTTACCAGGGCTTAGGATCCTTGAGAGGTCAGGACGCCCTTTACTTTCAGCGTGCTTGGGAAAAGGAGTTGGGGTGTAGCATTTCAGAGGGTAATTGGCAAAAATGCTTTATATTTACCCACGCACTAGCTAATGCATGCTCTGCACAAGAGAGAAGCTATAAGCTGCTCACTAGATGGTACTTATGCCCGACGACACTCCGGAGCATGTTTCCTGGAACCCCTGACACCTGCTGGCGCTGTGGAGAAGAGACAGGTACAATGTTACACATTTGGTGGAGTTGTGGGGAAATCCGGCGGTTCTGGTCTGAGGTATTCAACGCATACACCCGGATTACGGGTAAACAAGCTGAATGCTGTCCAGAGTTGGCACTGTTATCCATCTTTCCAGGTCCTATTGGGCTTCAGAAGAGGGATATTCTCCGCTTTTGCATCTCGGCCGCTCGTCTGTGATCCCGAGGTTCTGGAAATCAACTCGGGTCCCATCTCTAACTGATTGGTTTAGAGTAGGGATGGTCGAATCTACTCGCTAGGACTCGTTACTCTGCGAGTAGTAAGGGACTCGCAGGACTCAGTACTCTGCGAGTTTCCCAGCGTTTACTCGCACAGTAACGAGTCCAATGCAAATCAATGGCAATCCTAGTTTTGTCAGAGACTCTGACAAAACTAGGATTGCCATTGACTTGCATTGGACTCGCTACTGTGCCAGTGATAGCAGGGAAACTCGCAGAGTAAGAGCTGTCTGCTCTGTGCAGCTCCAGGGTCCTAGAGCCCGCCTGCTGCCTGATGTAGCAGAGCTGAGATTGTTCTCAGTCTGCTCATTCCCTGTGCATAGACATCTATATCTATGCACAGGGGATGTAGCAGAGAAGACATCGCGTTTTGGACTACGTCGGACGGAAGAGGATTTTTTTAATTAAAGATGGAGTCCCTAATGGCTTTTTTTTTTTTTTTTATTTCTAATAAAAATATTTCTCTGTGTGGTGTTTTTTTTAACCCTTTATTGGAGATTCTTAGTGGCCGGGTCAAACCTGGCCTGACATTAAGAATCCCGGGCTTAATACCAGCTTGTATAACAAAGGTGGTATTAACCCCTTTATTACCCAGCGTGCCACCGCCACCAGGGCCACTGGAAGAGCGGGGTTCAGCGCGAGAGGATGGCGTTTCAATAAAAGCGCCATCTTCTGGGGCGGCTGCGGGCTGCAATTTGCAGCGGGGGGTGCCCAGAAAGCTTGGGCCTCCCTGCGCTGCGGATTCCAGCCCCCAGCTGCTTAGCTGTACCTGGCTAGACATAGAAATTGCGCGGAGCCCCACGCATTTTTTTTTATTATTTTCATTTCCGAAACAAATTCTTAGGGATCTGGTTTGAATGGATTCTTTTTCAGGATTCTACAGAGTTCAAGAGTATCTTTTCCGATACAGATGTTGTGGTATGATCTCTGGCCGACGAGGAGTCCGTGTGACATTTATCCTTCTTTTTTCCCATTCCTTACCCCCTATCCTTCTTTTCTTCTCATCCGATACCCCCCCTATATTTAGTTTAGGCATTTCTCTTTTATGACTATACTCCCGGAAATCGGGTGAACATAGACTGGTATCGAAAGCTCCAAGTTGTGATTAGATTTGTAGACCTTAGGTTTACATTTCCGGTTTCCCAGTTAATGGACAATTCTAATTGGGCCTCGCAGTGGCGGAACTCAACGGATATTAATTCACTTACGTGGTCAACTTGTTGAAAGGGACCAAGCGATTAAAATCATTTTGTTGGGGTCGTATGTTCCCTTGGGACCAGTTCATCTCAAACCCTTGAGAAGGGGTGTATACTTGTTTGTTTCGATTCATATTTTGATTATAATAAATATTCACCGGGAATGGGCGCAATAGTAAAATTGCAGTTTATCTTAAAGTTATTATTATCCCTGTGTAACTTTTTGTATAATTCATATGTCTTAGAATTCTGTCAAAAGAACGTTTGTATATCTTTGATATGTTTTTCAAAATTTAATAAACACGAGATTAATAATAAAAATTGTATCTCTTTTTGTGAGTGCACTTTTGTAAATTTTATGGTTTGATCAACTCCATTTAAAAAACTATGGAATTCCTCTAATTCATTTAAAGGGCCCCTCCAAATCAAAAATGTGTCGTCAATATATCGACTCCATTTTATTACATTTCTATAATATACTGACGTATAAATATTTTCTTCCTCTATTACTGTCATCGTTAAGTTTGCGTAGGAATACGCCATGTGCGCACCCATGGCAGTCCCAACCTGTTGTTTGTAGTAAATATCTTCAAATAAGAAATAGTTTTCTCTTAAACAAATTTCTAATAGATTAATCATCAACTCTTTGCATTCAGCTGTAAAATTAGTTGTATTCAATTTTTTCTTTACTGCTGCAATTCCATGTTGGATTGAGGTATACAGGGCCGTTACATCAAACGACACTAATATGTCATTTTTTTGTAGTTCCAGATCCGCTATTTTTTCCAAAAAATGTCTAGTATCTCTTACATATGATTGGGCTTTAATGGCTAATGGTGATAAAATACGTTCTAAAAAAATCCCTACATTATTGAAAACCGAATCTATCCCGGCGACAATGGGTCGCCCAGGGGGGTGTTCTATTGATTTGTGAATTTTTGGGACTAAATAAAGAACCGGCGTTTTAGGGTGTTTGACTATTAAATAGTCAAATGTATCCTGGTCAATAATTCCACCTTTTACTGCCTTTCCCAATACATTTTTTAACATATTCTGAATATCGAACTTCGGATCTTTATTTATTTTGAGTCCCCTTTTTTTAAGATTATAGAGTTGACATTACTCTAAGTGCAAAGCCATTGCCCTAGATTAAGTAACCTCTTAATTTTATATTTTGGCCACCGGAGGTATCTGTAAATTAGATGAATTAAATAAAGAATTTTTTGATTTTTGGCAGAAACTCTGTGGTTTGTGTTTTGTGCCCCGTGGTATGAATGGAAACATACCCTTTATGGCCTCCATGGTGGAGATCCTTGGTCTAATACCAAGAATCTCCAGGAGGGGTCTCACTGTGCTTTGGCCCTAAGAATGGGTTAAAGACATGTGAGGGGTTAAAGGGATCCTGTCACCTCCAAAACGCCTCCTAAGCTAGCAAAACATGTCCCTGCAGCATCACATCACTAATCTCACACTTCTTTTGTCTCCTAAAAGCATCCTGTGAAAGTGCACAAAAACGTTTTAATACTTACTCATTAGTGATTATAATTAGCAGAGTGACAAAAAGTCTTTTCAGTACCTTTACTGGTGTTATCAGGCACTCTCAACCGGGCGATGAAGTAGACACTTCTGGAAGTTCCACAGCAAGCAGTGGTGTAGGCTTCCTGGTATACGTAACTTCTAGTGGGTTTGGTGGACATGAAATCCTACCGAACCGGTGTTGCACTTTCTGGTGTGACTTGTTACACCTGAGTTTGCTGCACTGAGGGCACTATAAAGGAATATTGTCTGTACTTGACTCCGGGCTCTCATCTGGCGGTGCTTCAGCTAAACTCCCTTGTTGAGGTGCTGGTTTCTCTGCAGCGTGCTATATGGCTCCTGCAGCTCGGACCCAGTGACCGGATTGTTAGGGTGAGTCAAAGTAACTCCTCTATTCCTCTTCTGTGTTTGCCTCCTGCTCCTATGACCCCTGTTGTGAGGGTCTACGACTTTCAGGGTGTGCTGGAATGGGCCTAGTGTGGCACCAGTACCAGGTCAGCTCTCCTAGCTGTTCACAGTTCTAAAGTGACTGCACACTCCACAGTTTCTCCCTCCAGGACCCGTATTTATAGAGGGAACTGGCTTAAGACAACCAGTGGAGCTCCCCCTACAGGTCTGGGGGGGCTGCTTGCTGTGTACTTTTCCATTGTGCCCTAAGAGTTGCTGTGGTGCCCCAACCAGGGTGCCACATCTGTTTTCAGGAAAATTGTCAATTCGTATTCAATACTGTGACAATGTCATTGTCCTGATCACAGAAGCAAAGTTTTTGGGGAACAACAATTATTTTCTATTTGTTTTAAGCATAAGGCTGGTTTAACACTGCAGTTCTTTCCCTGATCAGGTTCGATCAGGTTTGTGTGCCAAAACCAGGAGTGTCTCCAAAACTCAATCTTTCAATTATACTTTTTCTCTGCAAGTTCCTTTCCTGGTTCCTCTCCTGGTTTTGGCACACAAACCTGATCGAACCTGATCAGGAAAAACACTTCAGTATGAAACCAGTCTAACTTGTTAAGAAAACACACATTGTACCCAGGAACAAAAAATGAATACAAATTTGTTACACCGTGTAATTAATGGAAATGAGTAGGGATTAGCTGTATTTTTCATTCACAGCACAGATGAAGTGGACAGCTATAGGCTGCCACACTCAGCTGCCTAGTTTTACCTTATCTGACAATGAAAAATACAAGGGAGCACATGATTTTTTTTTAATTATGTCAATAAATCATTTTAAAAAAATTGCGTGGACTTCGCCCTATTTTAAATTCCAGCCAAGGTACAACAAGGCAGCTGGGGGCTGGTATAATCAGAGTGGTGAGGCCCATAGTTATTGGACCCCTAACACTGTTAGCAGTCCACAGACATCCCAGAAATTGGTGCACTCATTAGATGAGCCAATTCCTGGCACTTTACCAAGCACTTCCCAATACCCTGGTGCGGTGGCAACGGGGTGATAGAAGGGATTAATGACAGTTGATGATTGACAGTTGTCATTAAGCCATGGATTGGTAATGTCAGATGTCTTCTGATACCTGCCCATTACCAATCCATTAAGTGAAGAGTTAATAAACACACACAGAGAAAAAACCTTTATTAGAAAGAAAACACACTGACAATCCTCATTTACCCATTTATTAATAGTTCCAACAACATACCCTCTGACGATAATCTGCTACGAGGTCCCACATTGCAATCTCAGCTCTGCTGCATCAGATTCCGCAATGAAGAAGAAGCATCCTTTTGATGCTTAGTCCTTTATTTCACTCTGCCATGATGGCTGGAGTGTCTTGAAGCAGGGAGAGGGAGTGGGGGACGGCGGATGACGGTAACCGTTTTGCGGTGTACTACCGCTTCTCCGGGTCCAATGGCGTCTGACGTCAGTTTCTCTCCCTTTCAGGGAGGTAACTGCTAAGTCACCGCCTACAGTCAACAAGTGTATTAAAATTACATACAATAAATGAAAAGCACACCAAAATACAATTTTAACCTATCTCGCATATATAATTATATTTTGGTCTCTCATGACTCAAAATATTGTTATTTATGCAGTCAGAGTTCATAGGGGGTGGAGCATTTGACCCCGATGTTGTTTGTTTTGTTTCCAAGGAAACTATAGAAATCTAGTAAAAAGACCTAAATGGAAGACCTAATTATTAGAAAAATCAGATCATTTTGAGGGTGAGTGCCGCTGAACTTTTATCTTTGATATAAACACTTGTCTACGGTCTTAAATCAAGCGTGCACAGGGAAAATTGAGGCTAACCATACCAGCCTATAGGACTGCTTCTGTATCCCAGAGATGCCCGATTAATCTACACATATAACAAAAACATCCTTTTGTTGTGGCCTCCAAGCACAGAATGACGGCATAGAGAGCTGTGGCCATATGAGTGGTGAGTCAGTGAGGTCACCCGAGGACACAGCTCAGGCACTATGGCAACTGCTAACCATAGTCCCTATCTACCTTGGCTTGCAATTAAAACATTTTTTAATTATTTAAATAATATTTAAACATGCACAATATTTAACTATTTGCTGTAGCACCCGGCGTTGTCCAGAATAGTAATTAACTATTCATAGCTATGACAAAATAGAATGGTTAAACAAAAAAATATTTTGCACATAAAAGTCACAAACTAAATAGGCCTCCTGCTGTATACTGGGGACTGTGTGCAGCCTCCTGCTGAATACTGGGGGCTAGGTGGCTAAGCTCGTTGCTATTGTTCTTCTTTTGCCTCTAGGGATCTGTCCCTGTGTGCAAATACCATGATAATATCACATGATCTTTCAAAAGTTGATCATGTGACATGTCACATAAATGCTTGGGGCAAGGGGGCCCTCGTTTGCTAAACAGCCTGGGGCCCTGGCTACTCCTAATTTGCCTCTGGTCCTTACAGGGATCAGTTTTGTATTTTGTCCAAATCTCTATGGGATTTGAAATGTTACAGATTTTAGAAGAACAGCAAAGAGGTGCCTTAATAGCTTTGGAGTTTGTGTGGCTGCTGCTTCACAGAGTCATGTCCCAGTGAGCGGCATTTTCCAGAAGTGCTTGTCTTCGGCAAGTTTCTCTGAATGTTTAACAGAAATGAATTAGCTGTGTTATACTATGAATGCCCTTCATTGCCTATATCAACCAATATCAACCAATCAGAAGCTTAGATTTGATTGGTTTCTATAGGTCACCCGATATATATCCAGGCCAACTGTCAAAACAGCCAATGCAGTACCTATTAGCTCACCCATACAAACAGTATATAGGCCTTTTTTTTTTGACAAATGACTGTAAGGCACAGGGTTAAAATTTCCCCTAAAAGCATATTCTATGATGTTCCCTGAGTCAAATGAAGTGACTTTGCAGGATTTTTTGATTGAAGATGCGACGGTGCCAGGCCCAGACTTGAGAGGGGGGCTCAAGGGACCCGGGCCCTGGGCCACACACCAAGCGGGGGCCTCCCACCAATACACGGATAAATATCTCAAAACATGTAAAATACACGTCTCTTTGCTGTGAACAGTTTCTAATAATAAGGAACATTTAACAAAAGAGAAACTATTGAAAGTGCAGGTACCTGGCTACAGTCCTGCATCATTCTCAGTGGCTGGCGCAGAGTCTTGGCACCTGCGTCAGCATCCACTGATGTGGCTAGCCAGACTTCTTTAGTACCTGTACCTTTTGCTTACCTTATTATGGCATGTGGCAGCCTTCTCTGATCCAAACAGAAGGTGATAGGCGGCGCTGGTATAATTTCACATCTCTACCGCTCTAACACATGGGCCCGTGGGCCTGATCCCGGGGGCCTCTGGCACCTGTCACAGCTGCAACGATGTGAATGTAATTTATGTGCTGCAGCAGAGGAGATCGGCACTCTGCTCATCATTGGAATTTGTACTGCACATGGGCTAAAGAGGCTGCCATGCGCAGTACAAACAGGAACTGCTTTCAATATGAGGTTAAAAGCTATTGGGCGAATTGATACAGAGCTAACGCAACAGGTTGAGGCTCAGGAGCATTATTGGAGGTCAGTATTGAAACGAGTAGTAAATGTTATTCAGTTTATTGCGGAGCGTGGCTTAGCATTTAGAGGAAATAACGAATTGGTTGGATCATCTAGAAATGGAAACTATCTGGGCATTCTTGAACTCACCGCCCAGTACGACGACTTTCTTGCACAGCATATCAAAACTCAAGACAATCGCAGCAAGGGTCATACAAACTACCTGTCATCTACAATTATGGAAGAAATTATAAATGTAAAGGGCGAACAAGTCCTCCGAGAAATTATCTCTCAAGTTAACAAATCAAAATACTACACCATCTCTTTGCACTCCACACCCGATGAGGCTCACATTGACCAACTAACCTTTGTATTGAGGTATATGACCCTCTGGAACACTTTGTAACATTCATGGCAAACAAAGGAATTTTTGAAGAGACATGACCTAGACCTAGGAAATTGCCGTGGTCAAAGTTATAACAATGCATTTGCAATGAGTGGCAAATACAATGACCTGCAAGTCAAAGTGAGAGAGAAGAACAATATTGCATCCTGGATTCCTTGTACAGCACACTCTTTAAATCTGGTTGCTAGAAATGCTGTAGAAAGCTGCTCGAGTGCTGTACATTTTTTTTTACTTCCTTGAAAAGCTTTTCCTCTTCTTCACAGTTTCAACGCATCGGCATCAGCTCCAAACTGAGGCTTTGAAAGATATTGACTCAGCAACAGCATTGACTCAAATGTGTCACAACAATGCGTTGGTCCTCCAGAGCTGACACTACTAAGGCCCTTAAGCATGACTATCAGCAGATTAAAGATGTACTTAAACAGATTGCTAATGACTTTGAAGAAATAAAGCTATGTACGGTGTGAAGCAGAAGGATTGTTAAGACAAATTAATCAGCTTAAAATTGGTATTACTACCACCTTCTGGAATGATATCCTGCAAAGAACAAATGATATCTAATATATAATCACCCTAATGCACTTCCGTAAGTTTCGGCACTGTTTCCGTCGTCGTGTCCGTGGCTGCCAAACTTACGGAAGTGCGTTAGGGTCATCTCCCTCCACGCTCCCCGGGTCTCCCCTCCATGCTCCACGCTCCCCGGTCTCCCCTCCACGCTCCCCGGTCTCCCCTCCACGCTTCCCGGTCTCCCCTCCACGCTCCCCGGTCTCCCCTCCACGCTCCCCGGTCTCCCCTCCATGCTCCCCGGAGAGCTTGGTAACCAAGGCCGCGGTCGGGTAACTAAGGGGCGTGTCCGCACCACACACCCGGCCCCAGCCGCATCCATTAAGGTATCTGCTGAGCCCAGGGTGGCGGAACAAGCCCAAGGGGACCACCTCAATCACACAATAATAGGCTGGATGCCACCTCCCCCTTAGATTCCTCACTGCTTCCAGGATCATGGCGTCACAAGGGAGGAACCGCGGTGCATGATGGGAGATGTAGTCTTCAGGGGACTGGAAATGCTGCAGAGCTGAGGAGACAGCTCTGATCACACACAGATAGAGAGGAGATCTGCGGATTCTTCATACACAGTCTCCTGCACTGAAGAGTGAGATTATATGTGTGTGTGTGTGTGTGTTGTGTGTATACTGTATGTGTGTGTATACTGTATGTGTCTGTGTGTGTATACTATATATGTGTGTGTGTCTATACTGTATATGTGTGTGTATACTGTATATGTGTGTGTGTATACTGTATATATGTGCATACTGTATATGTGTGTGTATACTGTATATGTGTGTGTATACTGTATGAGTGTGTATACTGTATGTGTGTGTGTATATACTGTATATGTGTGTGTGTATACTGTATATGTGTGTGTATACTGTATATATGTGTATACTGTATATGTTTCTGTCTATACTGTATGTGTGTGTGTGTATACTGTATGTGTGTGTGTAAACTGTATGTGTGTGTATACTGTATATGTGTGTGTGTATACTGTATGTGTGTGTATACTGTATGTGTGTGTATACTGTATGTGTCTGTATACTGTATATGTGTGTATACTGTATGTGTCTGTATACTGTATATGTGTGTGTATACTGTATATGTGTGTGTATATACTGTATATGTGTGTGATATACTGTATGTGTGTGTATACTGTATTTATCTGTATACTGTATATGTGTCTGTGTATACTGTATGTAAGTGTGTGTATACTGTATGTGTGTGTGTGTAAACTGTATGTGTGTGTATACTGTATATGTGTGTGGTATACTGTATGTGTGTGTATAATGTATATGTGTGTGTATATACTGTATATGTGTGTGTGTATACTGTATGTGTGAATACTGTATATATGTGTATACTGTATATGTGTCTGTGTATACTGTATGTGTGTGTATACTGTATGTGTGTGTGTGTGTGTGTGTGTAAACTGTATGTGTGTGTATACTGTATATGTGTGTGTGTGAGTATACTGTATGTGTGTGTATACTGTATGTGTGTGTATACTGTATATGTGTGTGTATATACTGTATATGTGTGTGTGTATACTGTATATCTGTTTTTCTACTCTATATGTGTGTGTGTATACTGTATATGTGTGTATACTGTATATGTGTGTGTGTATACTGAATATGTGTGTATACTGTATATATGTGTATACTGTATGTGTGTGTGTATACTGTATGTGTTGTATTACTGTAATGTGTGTGTATACTGTATATGTGTGTGTATACTGTATGTGTGTGGTATACTGTATGTAGTTGTGTGTATACTGTTGTGTGTGTATACTGTATATGTGTGTCTGTTTATACTGTATGTGTGTGTATACTGTATGTGTGTGTATACTTATATGTGTGTGTATACTGTATGTGTGTGTTACTTATATGTGTGTATGTATACTGTATTTATATGTTGTGTGTGTACTGTATGCTGTGTGTGTATACTGTATTTTGTGTGTATATGTGTGTGTATACTGTATATGTGTGTATACTGTATGTGTGTGTATACTGTATATGTTGTGTGTATACTGTTATATGTGTATACTATATATGTGTCTTACTCTATATGTGTGTGTATACTGTATGTGTGTGTGTGTAACTGTATTTGTGTGTATACTGTATATTGTGTGTCTGTATACTGTATATAGTATACTGTATGTGTGTATACTGTATGAGTGAGTATACTGTATATGTGTGTGTATACTGTATATTGTGTGTGTATACTTATATATGTGTATACTGTATATATGTGTTGTGTGTGTAAAACTGTATGTCTGTGTGTATACTGTATGTGTGTGTATACTGTTATATGTTGTATAACTGTATGTTTCTGTATACTGTATATGTGTGTGTATACTGTAATGTTGTGTATACTCTATATGTGTGTGTATACTGTATGTGTGTATACTGTATGTGTGTGTATACTGTTGTGTGTATACTGAAATGTATTGTTGTATAACTGTATATGTGTGTGTATACTCTATTGTGTGTATACTCTATATGTGTGTGTATACTGTATGTGTATACTGTCTGTCTGTGTATACTGTATGTGTGTGTGTTATACTGTGTGTGTGTATACTGTATATGTGTGTATATACTATATGTGTGTATTCTGTATGTGTGTATACTGATATATGTGTGTGTATACTGTATGTGTGTGTGTATACTGTATGTGTGTGTGTATAATGTGTGTGTATACTGTATATGTGTGTCTGTATACTGTATGTGTGTCTGTATACTGTATGTGTGTGTATACTCTATATGTCTCTATACTGTATGTTTGTGTTTACTCTATATGTGTGTGTATACTGTATATATGTGTGTGTCTGTATGCTGTGTGTGTGTATACTGTATATTTGTGTGTATACTGTTGTGTATACTGTATATGTGTGTATACTGTATGTGTGGTATACTGTATATGTGTGTGTGTATACTGTATATGTGTGTGTATACTGTATATATGTGTATACTCTATATGTGTCTGTATATACTGTATGTGTGTGTGTAAACTGTATTTGTGTGTATACTGTATATGTGTGTGTCTGTATACTGTATATATGTATACTGTATGTGTGTATACTGTATGAGTGAGTATACTGTATATGTGTGTGTATACTGTATATGTGTGTGTGTATACTCTATATATGTGTATACTGTATATATGTGTGTGTGTGTGTATACTGTATGTCTGTGTGTATACTGTATGTGTGTGTGTATACTGTATATGTGTGTATACTGTATGTTTCTGTATACTGTATATGTGTGTGTATACTGTATATGTGTGTATACTCTATATGTGTGTGTATACTGTATGTGTATACTGTCTGTGTGTGTATACTGTCTGTGTGTATACTAAATATATGTGTATACTGAATATGTGTGTGTATACTCTATGTGTGTGTATACTGTATGTGTCTGTGTATACTGTATGTGTGTGTGTATACTGTGTGTGTGTATACTGTATATGTGTGTATATACTATATGTGTGTATTCTGTATGTGTGTGTATACTGATATATGTGTGTGTATACTGTATGTGTGTGTGTATACTGTATATATGTGTGTGTGTATACTGTATGTGTGTGTATACTGCATGTGTGTGTATACTGTATGTGTGTGTGTGTGTATACTGTATATGTGTGTATACTGTATATGTGTGTGTGTATACTGTATGTGTGTGTGTATACTGTATGTGTGTGTGTAAACTGTATGTGTGTGTATACTGTATATGTGTGTGTATACTGTATGTGTGTGTATACTGTATGTGTGTGTACTGTATGTGTGTGTATACTGTATATGTGTCTATATACTGTATATGTGTGTATACTGTATGTGTGTGTATACTTTATGTGTGTGTCTACTGGATATGTGTGTGTTATATTGTATGTGTGTGTGTATACTCTATATGTGTGTATAAACTATATATGTGTGTATTCTGTATGTGTGTGTATACTGTATGTGTGTGTGAGTATACTGTATATGTGTGTATACTGTATATATGTGTGTGTGTATACTGTATATGTGTGTATACTGTATGTGTGTGTTATACTGTATGTTTGTGTATACTGTATATGTGTGTGTATACTGTATATGTGTGTGTGTATACTGTGTGTGTGTGTATACTGTATATGTGTGTGTGTACTGTATGTGTGTGTGTACTGTATGTTTGTATATACTGTATATGTGTGTGTATACTGTATGTGTGTATACTGTGTGTATACTGTGTATGTGTGTGTATACTGTATGTGTCTGTATACTGAATATGTGTGTGTATACTGTATGTGTGTGTGAGTATACTGTATATGTGTGTATACTGTATGTGTGTGTATACTGTTTGTACTGTATATGTGTGTGTGTATACTGTGTGTGTCTGTATACTGTATATGTGTGTGTGTATACTGTGTGTGTATACTGTATATGTGTGTGTGTATCTAATATATAAAAGCCGAAGCCCACTTCCGGAAAACCCGAAGGTTACTTCCATGATGGCCCCCGGACCATGGTGGTGACGTCACCGCTGCGGGCTAGCCGGGCGACGCCCGGCTACAGGAAACGGCGGAAGAACGTTCCACTCTCGGAAGTTTCACCCCCGCTCCTGCGGCCCCCCCCACGGCTGCTCCTGCGGGCCCCCCGCCGCTGTTTCTTGCCCCCCCACGGCTCCTGCGGGCCCCCCGCGCGGCTGCTCCTGCCCCCCTCGCCCTTCGCGGGTCGTCCTGACCCCCCGCGGGTCCTGCGGACCCCCCTTGCTTGCTTCTAATAAAAAAAAAAAAAACTCATAGAGGATACTCACCCGTCCGCCGGCGCCCTCCATCTACCTCCTCTAGCTCCATGCCTTGAGGACCTGTGGTTGCCTGGGATCACCTGATTGGTTTCCCAGGCACCAACAGCCGGCACACGCCTGTGTATCCTCTCATCCATCCTGCCCCTCCCCCTGCCACCACCATCCTGCCCCTACCCCCCACCGCTCCAACCTGCCCCCCCTCTCCCCTCCATAGCCCTCCCCCCACTCCATCCTGCCCCCCCCAGCTCCATCCTGCCCCCCCACCGGCTTCATCCTGCACCGCCCACCCGCACCATCCTGCCCCCTCGCCCGCTCCATCCTACCCCCGCTGGCTCCATCCTAACCCCCCCGGCTCCATCCTGCCCCCCCCACACCAGCTCCATCCTACCCCCCCGCCCGCTCCATCCTGCTCCCCCACACACACCAGCTCCATCCTGCCCCCCGCCGCCTCTCCATCCTGCCCCCCCAGCACCATCCTGCCCCCCCGCCTCCATCCTGCCCCCCCGCCGCCTCCATCCTGCCCCCCTCGGCTGCTTCCTGCCCCCCCAGCTGCATCCTGCCCCCCCCACCAGCCCAATCCTGCCCCCCAGACACACCAGCTCCATCCTGCCCCCCCACCGCCTCCATCCTGCCCTCCTGCCGCCTCCATCCTGCACCCCCCGCCGGCTCCATCCTGCACCCCCACCGGCTCCATCCTGCCCCCCCCCACCGCCTCCATTCTGCCCCACCCCCCTTGGCTGTATCCTGCCCCCTCCACCAGCTGCATCCTGCCCCCCACCACACCAGCTCCATCCTGTCCCCCCGCCCACTCCTTCCTGCCCCCTCCCACACACCAGCTCCATCCTGCCCCCCCACCGGCTCCATCCTGCCCCCACGCCGCCTCCATCCTGCCCCCCCGCCATCACCATCCTGCCCCCCCCGCTGGCTCCATCCTGCCCCCCTCGCTGGCTCCATCCTGCCCCCCCACCAGCTCCACCCTGCCCCCCCACACACACCAGCTCCATCCTGCCCTCCCCACCGCCTCCATCCTGCCCTCCCGCCAGCACCATCCTGCCCCCCCTGCCGGCTCCATCCTGCCCCCCCCCACACCAGCTCCATCCTGCCCCCCCCGCCCACTCCATCCTGCCCTCCCCACACCCAGTTCCATCCTGCCCCCCCACCGGCTCCATCCTGCCCCCCCGCCGGCTCCATCCTGCCCCCCCGCCCGCTCCATCCTGCACCCCCCACCGGCTCCATCCTGCCCCCCACCGCCTCCATCCTGTCCCACCCCCCCTCAGCTGCATCCTGCCCCCTCCACCGGCTGCATCCTGCCCCCCCCCACACCAGCTCCATCCTGCCCCCCCCTTGCCCACTCCATCCTGCCCCCCCCACACACCAGCTCCATCCTGCCCCCCCACCGGCTGCATCCTGCCCCCCCGCCGCCTCCATCCTCCCCCCCCCACACACCAGGTCCATCCTGCCCCCCGCCGCCTCCATCCTGCCCCCCCCTTCGGCTGCATCCTGCCCCCCCGCCGCTTCCATCCTGCCCCCCCCGCCGCTTCCATCCTGCCCCCCCCCTGGCTGCATCCTGCCCCCCGCCTGCATCCTGCCCCCCCGCCGCCTCCATCCTGCCCCCCCGCCAGCTCCATCCTGCCCCGCTCACTCCATCCTGCCCCCCCGCCACCATCCTGTCCTGCTCCCTCCATCCTGCCCTGCTCGCTTCATCCTGCCCCCCTGCCACCATCCTGCCCCGCCAGCACCATCCTGCCCCCGCCCCCCGCCGGCTCCATCCTGCCCCCCCGCTACCATCCTGCCCCGCCACCTCCATCCTGCCCCGCTCGCTCCATCCTGCCACCACTCCACCCCCCGTCACCATCCTGCCCCCTAATCCATCCTGCCCCCCTGCCAGTTAGCGGTCATGTGACCAATCAGCTAAACGGTTTCCCAGGCTACGACGGGTCCTAAACCCCTGTAGGACCTAGAAGACGAAGGTGGAGCGAGCCGGCGGACACGTGAGTATCCTCACTGGGTATTTTTTTATTTTTTGAGGGAGGAGACCGGGGGGGAGCAGAGTATGGCCATATACTATAGTGCTGCTATACATGTGCTATAAAATTCCACCATATACTATAGTAAAACTCTACATATACTCTAATATACTGTCATATACTATAGTGCTGCTATACATGTACTGTAATGTATCGCCATATACTATAGCGCTGCTATACATGTAATGTAATGTACCACCATATACCATAGCGCTGCTATACATGTACTGTAATGTACCCCATATACCATAGCGCTGCTATACATGTGCTATAAAATACCCCCATATACTATAGTCCACCTGTACATATACTGTAATATATTGCCATATACTATAGTGCTGCTATACATCTGCTATACTGTACCGCCATATACCATAGTACTGCTATATCTAATATATAAAACCCGAAGGCTCACTTCTGTCATTTTAGCCAGCACTTCCGTCACTTTTTCATCGCCAAAGTGACGTCACCACAGCGCTACACCTGTCCACAGTGGACCAACATGCCGGCCCTAAGCGAAGTGGGACTCAGGCAGCCCCGCCACGCTTACGGCCGCCTATACACTGCCTAAAACACACATCATGGGCGGGAGACGACCGCCGTGATGTGAGCAGCCTAGAGGAGCAGAGGTGTGCCGAACACTCATGTCGCCGCTCCAGCCTCCTCTCTCCTCACCCCTCCAGCCGCATCTCTCCTCACCCCTCCTGCCTCACCTCTCCTCACCCCTCCAGCGCCACCTCTCCTCACCCCTCCAGCCTCCCTCCACATTATACTCTGCTATCTACAGAGCCGCCTGTATACTCTGCTACCCACAGAGTTGCCTGTATAATCTGCTACCCTCAAAGCCCCCTGTATACTCTGCTACCCACTGACCCGCCTCTATACACACAAATCATTTCACCGCGCTCCCGATGCAATTGCATCGGGCCCCTGACCACTGCACTCTGCCCCTGACCACTGCACTCTGCCTTAAAGCAGACTATTAGCCACTGAGCCTCCGTATACTCTGCTAACCACTCAGCCGCTGTATAGTCTGCTAACCACTGAGCCCCCGTATACCCTAAAAACCATAGGCTAGAATACCCGATTCTTTAGAATCGGGCCGCCATCTAGTTAGTAATAATCTACAACACGCAAAACTCGATCTAAACACTGCTGTGGCATCACTAACCAGCTTAAAAAACTATGTCACATCAAAGCTTGACTCCTTCAAAATTTATGAGAAGCAAGGCAAAGAGCTTTTTGGTTCATCTGAGTATGTTCAGACTATAACTCGACACAGGCGCCGAAACGTGTGTCTCAGTCAATTGGATTATGACCAAACATAAGTACAACTCAGGCCTTCTGAAAAATACAGAACAGAAACTTTCTTGCCTATCATTGGTCAGTTTATTGCTTCTCTTGACCAACGTTTTCAAGCATATAAAGATATATCAAGCAAATTTAGTTTTTTTAGCCATCTAAAAGAACTTCAGAAGAGCTTAAGGCCACAGCAGAGCAACTCGGCAAGTCTTATTCAGATGACTTGGACATTACATTTATCGATGAACTGTGTCAGTTTGTAACATTTACCGATTTATTCACAGACGAGGAGCCAAAAGATATCAGCACTGAAATTTTCATGTATAAGCTTATCATGGAAAAGGGTGTGCAGACACTTTCCCAAATATAGAGATAGCTCTAAGGATATATCTAATTTTGATGGTAACAAACTGCAGTGGTGAGCGTTACTTCTCAAAACTCAAAT
>JARQOC010000002.1:340801820-340830003 GCA_033576535.1 Allobates femoralis | reverse complement strand
TAGCCAGCCTTCCTGCGCTGGCTGGCCAATCATGATGCTATTGCTTTGTCCAATCACCGTACGAGCATAATCCACAACTCTGGCACGTCTATGTGTTGTCCCTGCTGCCCCTGGTCTGCCCATATTACCTTGTGGTAGCGGCGTGTAAATGAGGGACAGTGCTCTACAGAAGGTAACCTGCGACACCCGGCGGTGTCTCCAGGGATAGATTAAACCTTCTGTAGACCACCTTGTAGCGGCGTGTAAAGGCGGTATCAGGTACCGTTAGGAACCGTTGAAACGTGCTCATGCACGTGAGACACCCGGTTGTTTCTAAGCTTCTGTAGCGGCGTGTAAAGGTACCATAAGGGGTAAAGTATGCACTATCCACCGGTCTCCTGACACAAGCTCAGTAGCCACATAGGCATAAATTCGGTTGTGGAGTTTGGGTTAAGGTACCATTGCACGCTTCAATGTCGTTAAGCTATCACCAACGATCTCAAGGGAACGCGGTCGTTACGACATCTTTTTGACATCGTTGGTGAGATATCACACGTCTAGATATCATGGACAACACACCAACGATGTAGCGAGCAGCTATCGTTCGCACAACCCAGCAAACAATACTTGTTTACTGATGTGAATGGATGAAGTCGTTAACGACATCATTATCGCGTTGTCACACACAATGATGCAGCAGGTTGGCTGTTCAAGGATCGTCTGATTTGAGAACATGTTCTCAAATCTGCGATCAAAGATCCAACGATGTATCATAGTTGTATCTCGGTGTAACGATGTCGTTTGAACGACTCCAAACCCGTGACATTTGAGCGATATTGTTCACTATCTCGTACCATGTAACGGGGACTTTAGGAGACCCTTGGCAAATCCATGCAATATGGTCCGTGACCAGATGTGCATGGACAACTGGATGCTCATCAGGCTTTAACTGATGTTAATTGTAATGCTAGTCACAACTTGAATTGTGTAGATAAGATTATATCATTTTAAAATTTGCGGTGTGTTTTTTATTACAGTATGTTATGACTGCATTGAAGATCCTGACTCAACAAGACAGTCAATCTTTTTAAGTAAGCAACATGGTGATCATTATAGATTTGTTTTCAGAATCCAGCCATAATCTTAGGCTACGTTCACACGCTTTGTATGTGCAGCATGTTACTGCGTTTTCCAGCGTTTTCCTGAATTTACGCGGTGCTTTTTTACGTGCGCTTAAATGCAGTGAAGTGCAATTATGGAAGCGAGGTCCAGCAAAACCTATAGGTTGTATTGAATTGCATTCACATATTGCGCTTTTGCGCGTTTTCATACGCACGCGTTTCACTGCAAAAGCACATGCATAAAATGAATAGACATGTCAATTCTTTTGGCACTTTTCCCATTGCCCACATGATAAAATGGGCTCAGGAAAAGCGTACAGAAAAAAGCGCACAGTGTGAATGCAGTTGCGCTTTTTCCGCGTAGCCGTGTAAAAAAGCGCAACTGCAGAAAAAAGCACAAAAAATGCGCAATGTGTAAACATAGTCTAGGCAAGAAACAGTGACACATTTTCTTGCCCAGAATTAACTTGGAGCTCATTCAAAACACATACACAGCTATGATATTAATTGGCGGTAGAGTCTACCAGAGTGGAAGCAGAATCTTCTGTGTGAATTGTCCCTAACAATCTATTCATGCAGGAGATTTTCAGATAATACTCTTGTAGGAGCTCCAGTGGTTAGCCCCCCTGCAGTCATAAATTGTGATAAAAAGTGGTACTCGTTATCCAAGTTAAAACCTCTATTTCTGGGGTATTTGAAAATGAATTTATATAATAAACTTAAACTGTAAACATAAAATGGAGTTCAATATATTTGATTTAGTGGAAAATAGGAATTTCCTAGTTAGGAGATAGGATGTATGCAGACTATAGGATGGTTGAATGTAGTCCAATGCCACAAAACCTCAATGGAAACAAGAATGGAAAAAAGACATGCAAAACTTACATTTTGGAATATGATAAAGTGTAACAAAGGTAGGCATTGCATTCCCATTGTTTAGGCCATATCAAGTTGGCAAGCCTGCATTTGCAAAGTTTACCAAATTGTCTAAATGTCATTAACATTATTCATTAAGAATAGGGTATCTCTGAGACCAGGTCCACATCTTGTTTTTGCTTTGCGTTACAACAGATCCATTGTATAGCAGCATGAACGCCATGTAATGGGTGTGCATTGCCAATAACGCATACTTTCAAATGCATGCTTATTTTTGCATGCGTTAGTACCGTATGCATTTTTGCTATGCAAGTCTATGGATGCATAAACGCATGCGTTACATGGCACTTATGCTGCTTTACAGAGCACATTTGCTGCTTGTTGCACAATATTTTACTTGGTAGATGTATTCAACTCTTCAATGAACTCTGGTTCAAGGCTCAGCCAATAGATATGATAAGTATTGTACTCATTAATATATTGGGACAATGGATGAACTACTTGAAAGCCTGAGCATGCATTGGTGTTAAACAGTTATGTCACAACCATATATGACAACCTAGAATACTGGCTAGCGGCAGATTACTTAAACTATTGAAAAGGCATCTCATTCCTCATGGAGTTGCAAAGCATTTAGAAGAGGAAAGTCCTTTATATTTTCCTCTTCCATCAGGAATACGCTGTCCTCATGGTTGTTGAAGTGGAACCATGCATTCTCATAATTTTGAGGGCTAGGTGATATGTCACATAGAAGAGGTTGTGTGGAGTCAGATCTCAAATAGGCAGAAGTTGGAGGACTCTGTTCACGGTAGCCCCCTGTGATCACTTTCGCATACTGGACAGTATCACCGTTGATGTAATACTTTGACTTATTTGAATCTTCTGTTGAAGATGAAGTTTGCTTATTGCATGCTTGTCCATAACTTTCAAAAGAATTATCCTTGACTTGATTTTCCCCAGGTAAATTCTTTCCTTGCCATCCTTCTACAATGCTGAGTTCACTTGTTATAATCTGAGAAACATCACTGGTGTTAAAAGTCATTTGAGGTGTCTACAAAAGGAAACCATTGATTACTAGATGACAAAACAATATTGTATATGGGCACAAATGAAATTTACCAAAAGTCATGCCTGTCTAATGTGCCTTTAATTGAGATTTCCTCTGTAATGTATATTGTACTTTACATGGAAGATAATCTGAGAAAAAAAAGGCTTAAACCTCAGTATGATCAAATGGGGAGGGGTTAGGTGCAGCGTGTGGTATGTTGGTTGATGCTACTTGGCACACAGATTACTATTAAAAAACAATATTGGCTATTTTATATGTGCAGCTGTGAAGGTCTTGTTGTATAGAGCTCATCGCCACATCTGTTGTGTTCATTAGGTCCCCAAACTTTTTATAATATGTTTTGTATTATATTTACTATAGACAGGTAAATCATAGAGAATGTGTCCAATAATGTGTTTATTTTAATACAACCGGAATAAAATCTGTGCTTTGTCACCTTTTCAAAGATGGATGCCCAGTTTCCCATTTGACTATTGGCAGGGTCCGGAACAATAGGCCATAAGTGATTCTTCATCCTTTCGTGATAAAAGAAAGCTTGAGATAAGCAATGTGAACAAAGAACAACTGAAGAACTTCGTAGCATTGGAATAAATGTTGGATAGAAAATGGAAGAGATGCTACCGTGTTTCCCCGAAAGTAAGGCCCTGTCTTACATTCTTTTGGGGGCCAAAAGTGGCCCCCGGCCTTACTTTCGGGGGGGGCCTTACATTGGGTGCCCCAGCAGTGTGGCCTACAGGCCCCCTCCTGCTGGGACACTGCGGGAGCGGGTCGCACGTCACGTGCGCCCGCTCATTACATATGCACTGCATCCCCCTGTCAATCAGCGACAGGGGGAGCAGTGCATTATACTGTATATATGGGCCCCCTATTGCTGGCACACTCCCCCCTGTTATGAGGCCCCCACCGCTGCTGCTGCTGAAGACATCTTACCCTCCAGGGTCTTCTTGCAGCAGCCAGCGCGTCCGTCCGTCCTCTGTACTCGGCGGTCTCCCGGATCATGTGACCCGTCGCAGCGCATGACGTCATCGCGACTGCGACGGGTCGGTCACATGATCCGGGAGACCGCCGAGTACAGAGGACGGACGGACGCGCTGGCTGCTGCAAGAAGACCCTGGAGGGTAAGATGTCTTCAGCAGCAGCAGCGGTGGGGGCCTCATAACAGGGGGGAGTGTGCCAGCAATAGGGGGCCCATATATACAGTATAATGCACTGCTCCCCCTGTCGCTGATTGACAGGGGGATGCAGTGCATATGTAATGACCGGGCGCACGTGACGTGCGACCCGCTCCCGCTCCCCCCCCCTCCGCTAGCGGCCTTACATTGGCCCCCCCGGTTGTAAGGCCTTATAATCGGGGGAGGCCTTACATTGGCAGGCCCCCCCTTTACCCCCAGGCGGCCTTACAATCGGGGGGGGCCTTACTTTCGGGGAAACACGGTAATAAGTAGAGGAGTGATTATAAGGGTCCGTTAACTGGGACACCAAGCTTACCTTTCATGTTTCATAACGCAGGTAATAATCATGAATATAATAATAAGGAATCCAAATAGAGAGAAAATCAGGAGCATCATATTGAGATCTTCATTATCTGGATAGAAATGTAAATTACACATATTATTACAGTAAACAAACCATTTCTGAATAATAATCATTTCACACCTAGCGCTATCCTTTATGCACGAGAAAAAGATGGATGTGTGAGTTTGTAGAAATAAGGCTGCTTTCACACTGCATAATTTTCACATCCGTGTGTCTTCTTGAATTTTAGACACGAATCTGTTCAAATGGATGTCAACGGATGTCCACGGACCGTTTTTGTGATAGATCCGTCATCAGCAATTTAAACCGCTCAGCTGATGCTGTTATGTGACACATCAGCTGATCAGGTGGCCGCCCCCTTCCCGGTCAGCTGATGCAGCCATCAGAGGTGGATGCCTCGCATCATGGGACACTCGGCGGAGAGGTGAGCATTTTTTTTTTTAATATTTTTAACACATTGCTTTATTTAATTTCACTTTAGCAGTGTATGTAGATACACTGCTAAAGTGAAATTACACTGAACAGAGCAGTTTTAGTGTACTGAGCATGCTCCGTACACTAACACCGGATCTAGGAAACAATCCTGTTTTTTTCCCCGGATCCGAGCTCCATAGACTCCCATGTTATTTGAAGCAGACCGCATCGGATCCAAAGCTGTCCGATTGTGTCCGCTGCGCCCAAAATAGGAGCAGTCTCCAATTTTGGGGACGTGAAAAAAGCAAACACAATCGGATCCCTGCACACATGGATGGCCATTAAGGACCAATCCGTGCCCATAGGGATACATGGAGGCCAAATCGGATCCCAAAAAAACATGATGTGAAGGGGACTTAACCCCAATGATAGTCTATGTGAAGCACTTGCAACAGTGAAATGGGGCTATTTACACGTATCAGAAAAAGCAATAACAGCGATGATAGTCTTTGGGGAGCACTTGCAACAATCAAAGTCAATGAGGTTATTCACACTGTTCCCTGCAAAATGCCCTCAGGATAATTGCCCACAGGAAAATGGCCCATATTAAAAATGCCCACATTAAAAATGCCCACATGGAAAGATGCCCACACAGAAAATTGTTCACATGGAAAATTGCCCACACAGAAAATTGCCATATCCAGCATCACAGTTCCAGATATTTGAGATGCATGTTGAGGATCTACAGCTGATATGTGATCAACTTGTTATTTACAGTTGACCAAGTGCAGAAATAATGAAGATCTCTGGTTTGTAGTAGTCTGTCTTTATCAGCAGTAGATAAATCCAGTCTGCGCTCATCTCCCACTGATTCTTTCTTAGAGTCACACCACGGTTTTTGTCTGTCGGGTGCATCCTGCAGGATCCACTGTACAGAACCTGACAGGACAGGATGTGCACAAAGTGTGGGCAAATATGGTCCCGGATCCTGTTTTTTTGCAGGATTCGGTTTCTGCTGCTGTCCATGGTGCTGAAGTCTGCCTGTGTCTGCTCTGCTGCTATCCTTGGTGCTGAATTCACAGTCTATGCTAGAAGTAGTGCTGTCCTTGGTGCTGAAATTTGAACGGCAGGATTTCTGAGCATGCTCTGTGCAAAAAATCAGATCAGGGAAACGATCTGATTTTTTCACGGATCCAGCGCCCATAGACTCCCATGTTATAGGCGCCGGATTACTCTGGATCCGGGACTGTCAGATATTGTCAGATTTTTTCACCGGAGCTCAAAACCACTGCAGTCTCAGATTTTGTGCACGGTGAAAAACTGGACAAAACCGGATCAGGCAAAAAAAAAACACAAAACCTGATGGCTAAAAAGGACCAATCTGGCACCATAGGAATATATGGAAGGCAAACCCGGATCAGGTTCTGTCCGGTTCAAACCAGACAGAACCTGATCCTAAAAGCCGTGGTTTAAAGCTAGCCTTACTCCTCCCACCAGCCCAAAACAGCAGCAAATCCAGAACCAAACCAGCAGCAGTGTGATCCAGAGGAGCCATTACTGCTATCTGTACTCATAGGAGTATCACTGTATTATCTGTGGAGGTACATGAGACTGCAGTTCTTAAAAAACTTGTGAATAATTTTCTGTGTGGGCAATTTTTGCCAACATTCTCCTGTGCTGCAGAGCATCTCACCTATACCTCTATACTCAGGGTCGTACTGGCCCACCGGAGCACCGGGAGAATCCCCGGTGGGCCCCAAGACTTTGTGCCCCGCCCCCCAAGCCCCGCCCCCATACACCCCCCTGGGCTTCCCCCCGGGTCCGGTAATATCGCTAATCATATCGGCAGCACTGCCTGTGCCCCTCTGCAGCTGCAAAGCAGGGAGACCGATCTCTCTGCCTGCTGCCACCGCTGAGCCGCTCTGACTCCTGCCGCGCATGCGCAGGACATCAGTCTCAGGGTGATGACGTCATCATCGCCCTGAGACTGCTTCCCATGTGCACAGCGGGAGCCGGCGCTCGGGGGCGCAGTAGAGGGGAGACCGCCCCAGGCAGCGGCTGCCTGCATCGTGGCGAGTATGGAGCCCCCCCCCCTGTGTGCTGCTGGGCCCCCCCTGTGTGCTGCTGGGCCCCCCCTGTGTGCTGCTGGGCCCCCCCTGTGTGCTACTGGGCCCCCCTGTGTGCTACTGGGCCCCCCTGTGTGCTACTGGGCCCCCCCTGTGTGCTACTGGGCCCCCCCTGTGTGCTGCTGGGCCCCCCTCTGTGTGCTGCTGGGCCCCCCCTGTGTGCTGCTGGGCCCCCCCTGTGTGCTGCTGGGCCCCCCCTGTGTGCAGCTGGGCCCCCCCTGTGTGCTGCTGGGCCCCCCTCTGTGGTGGTCGATGGTATTGCGGCAATGATGGTGTAGTCCTCCGCAGGCAGGACTGGGCTGCCAGGGCAGTGATTCTATGGAAGGAATCAGTTTGTGCAAAGAAAGATGCAGCAGAGTTGAAAGTCTTTTCACTGGAACTTTTGCAGAGTCATTACAGTTCACAGTGCAGTATGATGTTACAATGACAAGTGGCTACTGGTGGCTGCAAGCGGATCTTTGGTAGATAAATGGAACCCCTTTATGTGCCTTTCTTGTTCCTTTTGTTCCTTTGTCGCCCAGTGGCGGTGTGAAGTCTGACTTCTTAGAGATTAGGTCTGACCTCGTGCTGTCTCTCTTTACCTCCTTTGCTCCCGTTGGGTGAACCTTCTGTTGATCACCGCATCCGACTACCGCAGGTCTGATTCCCTTCTAATAAATGCTTTAGGAGTCAGGGCCATATCTGGAAATACCCCCTTTCAACGGATTTTCTGCAGGCTGTGAAGGTTCCTACAGGTGCGCGCTCCGGTACCCGGTTACTTTCTTTGAGCGAACTCCTCCAGCTCTTTGAGTCCCTTGCTCCTTTCTTTCCTCTTTCTGGGATCTGTACTTCTGTTTCCCTTCGTCTTTCATGACTCAGGTTCCCATCCTGAACTTCTCTAACTCTCCAACCCTGAGCTGCTGCTCTAACCACTCTCTAGTTCCCCTAGGGCTACTATGTACCCTCCGGGGTCCCTCCCACCATGTGACTAGTGTGGGGTGTGGGTATAGGGTTCCTCCTACCATCCATAGATCTACTTGCAGTGGGGTAACTACACCGCTTTTATGGATTCAGTACCCCTTTTGTGGCACCTACATAGTGGGGCTCCACAGGGTCATGATAACAATATGATATAAATCCACAAATAGAAAGATGTGACATATATGAAGGTTTTAATGCCTATAGAGGGACTGACAAGAGTCAAAGGATGATGCTCATCAGGAGGGATATCACAGAGGCTGCCTTCATTGACATATACGTTGCAAGTCCCAGATCAATTGGTGGAGAAATTGGAATCAAAGAGTTCAATGAAGGTCCATTATGAAAACCTTGGGCTGCAAAGGGACCTTGTGTAGAGGGGCCAATTGGAGCCCCAAATTGCGATCCTAAGAGTCGTCCAAAAAGGGTCAGAGGCTGATCCTAGTACCAGCAGTCCATGAATTTGACTGAATAAGTTTATGAGGCCAAAGTGTGTGAGAGTGAGTGTGTGAGAATGTGAGAGTGTGTTTGTTTGTGTGAGAGTGTGTGTGTGTGAAAGTGAGTGTGTATGTGAGAGAGTGTGTATGTGAGAATGTAAGTGTGTGTGAGAGAAAGTGTGTTTGTGAGAATGTGAGTGAGTGTGTGTGTGTGTGTGAGAGAGAGAGAATGTGTGAGAGAGAATGTGTGAGAGTGAGTGTGTGAATGTGAGAGTGAGTGTGTGAATGTAAGGCCGACTTCACACCACGATTTTATACTGTCAAGTTCTGTCTGATGTTTTGCAGGATGGACTGGACAGAAGCTGACAGCCCTGGACAAGCAGACCCGGATGGCAAATCTGCCCTCCGATGCTGCTTTTTGCCGGCTTCATTGCTGGCGCTGTCCAGTGCTGAAATTTCAGCACCGTGGCTGCAGGGGGGCTGGCAGCAGTGCTGAAATTTCAGCTGTGGAACTCTCCAGGCACTGAAATTCAGTGGCAGCTGCTTTTAACAGTCGCCTCTCTTTCAGCACCAGGTGTCTGGGAACGGCACGATTTTCTGTCAGATGCGGCGCGATCCGGCGCCCACAGGCTCCCATGCTATAGGCGCCTGATTCGGTTTTGCCTGATTTTTTCATTGGACACAAAAAATGTTGCAGACTCCATTTTTGTGTGCAAAGCAAAAATCGTTCAAAACCAGATCCTCCTCGAAAACCTGCAAACCGGAGGCCAAATAAGACCAATCCAGCACCATAGGGATACATTGGGTGCAAATTCAGATCCTGGTCCCCGGAACAGAAATGTGTGTATATGTGAGTGTGTTTGTATGTGTGAGAATGAGTGTGTGTGTGTGTATGTGAGATTGTGAGTGTATGTGATGTAAGGTAGCGAGTCGGTGGACTCGCTTGCTGCGTAATGACACCAACACGTATTTCTACTGTAATAAATAATCACCCGTTTATTTTCTTACATACATGAGACGGGTATCGTGCATAACACATATTACATTATTACATATAGCAACCCGTCACATAAACCATGACTTTACACGTTATATTACATACCTTTAAAATACATACATTTATCTCACATAATTATCCACCCTTGTCAACGGGCCCTGTGGGTCCCAATGGCGGTACCAGCCGCCCGGCTTTAGTTACCCAGCACGATGACTCAATATTAACCCGTAGTCAGGACTCCAGCCTGACCGGGACCTTCTATACCACATGTGATCCATCCTACTACATTCATGGACCACATGCCTCTTCATTTTTATAAAAATTGGAAAGAACTCATTTCGCCGCTTTATGCTTTTATTTAAGATTAATAAAATATCCAGTGTTGATTAGTGTTTACATGTGATTTGTGATACTTAACACCATTAACAACCCTCCCCCCAGGAAAGATAGTAAAGAAAGGTTCCACTTGTTTAGGTAAATGCATGGGATGATATCATAGCAGTATCTATTCCTCTCACCCTTATGTTGTATAGGAGTTGTTGCCTAAGGTTTAGATGGACACAATATGTCTCCAAAACAACCAGGCGCAATCTCCCTTAGTTATGTTTGGATATGTAGACACCCACTTTGCCTAGCACGGTCAGATAGTCTGCTCGCACCCCACTGTCAAATGTCCTAAAATAATGGTACGGTATGATATGCACAGTTCGTGATCCAACGATATGGTAAAATCCCGCCCTACACGTTTCGTCTCTGTTGTTCAACCAGAGACTCGTCAGGGGCACTTATGTTTGGATCTTTTTCCACATGCCTCTTCACCCCACTCACAGCCCATCATAATCCATCCATGGACTGTGGCTCCTCCATGACCATAACAGGGACCTGGTCAACCGTAGAACTCGGGCTAAACATGTGTCACCATGGCCTCATCACCACGGTACGAGCCACCAGCCGCCACCAAACCCCCATCTTGTGGCAGGTCTCCAGGTCGACGACTGTACCCTACGTCTGAGTAGAACCCTCCCGGATCAGCCATGGTTACCCTTTCTAGGAGCCTTCTTAACCCCTGCGTCTGGCCACAGGTACATACATACTATTGAAGGACGGGTGCCTCCTACGTGCAGCAAGCAAGCCTCCCTCTCGTCCACCCGGGACGGATCGCCTTCAGTCTATCATCCATACTGGCTGGGTCTCTCCACAACATTATACATGGCTCTTATTCATAGGCCATCGTCTCTCATACAGGGCACTTTTACTTAAGCCCTCTCATACGTCCACGGGTCCTTTACCGACTGCCTAGTCGGACCCAACAGCAGTTATGCCTGCCCGGCATGATTCAAAAGCGACACACAGCTCACTCCATCACACGGAAACTGCCGTCTTACCGGGCACGGATCCGGGTCTAGCTACCTGAGGTCACGTGTTGACCAAGCATCCCCAAGGGCTCCACCTTCCCGGACGTATCTCGCCACACGTCCGGACCAGCGTCCACCTGGGTCAGCCATGGCTTCCCCACTCCAGGTGCTATAACGACCCCGGTCCTGGCTACCGGTATGGAGCTAGCACGCTCCCTTCACCATCTCACATCATGGCGGTCCGGACTATCTCTCTCAGTCCCTCACACAGACTGGATCTGCATCTCTGAGTGTCTGAATCTCTCCCTGGACTCAGGCTGAATGAATCTCGGAAGTCTGTGAACTCTTTCACTCACTCAGCTGGCAGGCTCTTATCGTGCCTGCCAAGCCCACACGGACACACCCACTTGGCTGCTAGTAATCAGCCTCCTCTAGTTCCTATACAGCTTCTCGTCTATGTGCCTGATCTCTACAGCACTCCCACTGCTTGTTTAACTCCCTGTGTTCCGGGTAGGTTCACACAGTACACACAATGCTCTCAGCCGCTCATTGGTCTCATGATTCCTTCAGGTATTGACACACTGGGTGTCGGACATGATTACACAGCACACATACGGTAAAAAATAGCTCATGTGAACAGGATTCTATACTGATCCTGCATGTGATGCACCCCGGTCAAGGGAGCATGCCAGCGGTGCCTCACAGTGAGAATGTGTGTATGTGAGAGTGTGTTTGTGTGTGTGAGTGTGTGTGAATGGGGACATTAGTACAAGATGGGGATCAGGATGGGGACATTACTACAATATTGGGAACAGGATGTGGGATATTACTACAGGATGGGGACCAGTATGGGGACATTACCGCAAGAAAGGGACCAGGATGGAGACATTACTACAAGATGGGAACCACGATGGGGACATTTCTAAAAGAAGATGATCAGAAGTTGGACATTACTACATTGAGCAAAAAAGTCTGGTATTACTAAAAATGTCACTTAGTCCTACAACCAACGTGGCTCCCCCCCCCATATCAATTTTTTTCTGTGTGCGGCCCACCAACTCAGCCGAGTTTGAGACCCATGGTCTATGGGGATCACTTGCAACAATGAAAGTCAATAAAGTTATTCACACGTATCAGAAAAAGCAATAACACCAATGATAGTCTATGGGGAACACTTGCAACAATGAAAATCTATGGGGCTATTTACACGTATCATAGAAAGCAATAACACCAATGATAGTCTATGGGAAACATTTGCAACAATGAAAGTGTGGTGCCCCTCCGGGTAAACCGCCACCAGAGGGGACGCACTTCTGCGTTTAGGAGGTGTACTACCCCTGTTCTTCAGGTGTCGGGATGGTATGGTTGAGCCCAAAACACAGCAAACACACACACGTAGTTACAGGCCCCTGGGACAATGGGTGGACCCTGAGGGAGAACCCAGGCCACAAAAGGGGGACGGAACAGTGTAAGACATGTTAGTTCAGTAGTAGGCGACCAGGGGAGTAACATCAACTGACAGAGGAGTGGTAGTCAATAGTTCAGAGGCGGTGTAGTGCAGACTCACATGGGCTGAAGCTATACTACCCCGCTCGCCCACGGGAGGGAGAGAACAGCCCGGTAAAAACAGACAAGTACCCTGGGGTGCGGAGAAGACAGCGATCACCTGTATGCCTGAATCTGATGAGACAGAGGGGTTGGTGGAGGACACAGGGTCTGGGCCTGCAGATGGTGCAGAAGCTTCAAGCCCGAGCTGAAACCAGAGACCTCAGACTTCTAATGGGAGCTGTGGCCGAACACCCGCCACATCTTGGGGAAGGTGGCCGAACTAGGGAGCAGTGCCCAGGAGGGATCATAATGGTGTCCAGGACACTCGAAGCACCAGTGGCTACCAGTACCTGAGCTCTGTGCTGCGGAGGGCGTTGAGAGCCTGGGGGGCAGAGCGACGACCCGCTCGCCTCAGATGAAAGTTACCCTTTATAATGCCGAGAGGAGAGACCCACCAGAGACTGTGGCACTTAGAGGGGAGAGTAAGGGCACCAACCGTGGCTAAACTGTACGAACCCGGCTCTGGAGAAAGAGCAAAGCACCGGAGACTTGCAGAGAGTGTACCCGGCGGCCATGTTTAACACCTGAGTAAAAATAATGGAACTGCATCTGTGGTGTGAGAGACTTATTTGCGGCAACCATCATTTTCAGAGGCCGCCTATGACATCGTAGGTACTGCAGACCGAGTGACCATCTGCCAAGGCACGAACCGGGGGAACCACTCCATTGCCTTGGGGATTGCGCTCCGCCTACGGGGAGAGGGACTATCTAAGCTGCCAGTCATCATCTGCAGCAGCGGCAGCCACCCTGGCCGCATACCGCAAGTGGCATCACGAATATTCTCTTATTCCCTCAGACTTTCCCTAACATCACCCCCTTTATTAAAATTACACCGCCAGGGTCACGGGACCGGGTCTTGGCCCCCGTCTGTCCCTGTGAAAAGAACCGAGAAGTGAAGACGCAAGAACAACTAGTAACTGCCCGGCACCGAGTCTTCCCCAACCCTGGAGTGGGCGTCTCAAAAGTCAATGAGGTCATTCACACGTATCAGAGAAAGCAATAATATCAATGATAGTCTATTGGGAACACTTGCAACAATGAAAGTCAATGAAGTTATTGACACGTATCAGAGAAATCAATAACACCAATGATAGTCTATGGGGAACACTTGCAACAATGAAAATCTATAAATCTATGGGGCTATTTACATGTATCAGAGAAAGCAATAACACCAATGACAGTCTGTGGGGAACACTTGCAACAATGACTGTCAATGAGGTCATTCACACGTATCAGAGAAATCAATAATGCTGGCTTCACACTGCGGCAGCATCATATCCGGGGCTGTCCGGTGTAAACCTGACAGCCCCGGGCCCGATTTTGTTATGCAGTCCTATGGGGCCAGATGGAACCGGATGACAGCTATGTGCCATCCAGTTTCCATCTGTCTGGGAGGATCCGGTTGAATCAGCTTATCGGCTCTCTGACGTCACGAGAGGTCCTGCACCCAGATGGAGATGGTCGCATCACTGGAGCCACCAGAAAGGTGAAGTATCCTCCGGGAGAAGATTTTTTTTTTAACACACCAGAGGGGACAGAACAGGGGACAGGACAGGATGGAGGACAGGATAGAGGACATGGGGACAGGATAGAGGAGAGGGAGGATGCAGGAGCAGGAAGAACCGCGAGATACAGAGGGACCACAGGATCCACACAGATCCTGAATAGAATCAGAAACAGATGGCTATTTGCCATCCGAATGCAGGGACCATTGTGAATCCAAGGCTGTCCGGGGGATCCTGCAAAAACAAGGATCCCCACGGACAGCCCAAAATTGTAATCTGAAACCAGCCTAACCCCAATGATAGTCTATGGGGAACACTTGCAACAATGAAAGTTAATGAAGTTATTCACATGTGTCAGGGAAAGCAATAACACCAATGGTAAGGCCCCGTTAAATGTAGCGACGCACCAGCGATTCCGACATCGATCCCACCTGGCCGGGATCGCTGGTGCGTCGCTACATGGTCGCTGGTGAGATGCCACACAGGCAGACTTACCAGCGATTACTAAAGCGACACCCAACGCTCGTTGGGATCTGCTTGGTTCTCGGCTGCAGAATGGGGATCGCTGGTCGTTGCCCCTGTCATACACAGTGATCCAGCATGCCCTGCGGGAGAGTGCCGATCAAAAAATGGTACAGGCCATTCATTAACAATCAGTGATCTCCCAGCGGGGGGCCTATCACTGCTAAGTGTCACACAGCGATATTGCTGGCGAGGTTGCTTCTACGTCACAAAACCTGTGACATTGTGGCAATATCAATAGCGATATCGATATGTGTAATGGGGCCTTTAGGCTACATTCACACATACCGCTTTTTTTTGTGTTTTTTTGCGCGTTTTGTACCCGCGCAAAAAAGCGCAAAAAGCCCCATAAAAAAACGTGGTGCATTCACACACCACGTTTTTTTACGGGGCTACTTCTCCAGTGATGTCACAGAGGGGAGGAAGAATCCTGTTCCTCCTCCCCTGTGTGACATCTGTGCCAGCCCTTTTGGGTTTCGTAGTGTATTAATATACACTATGAAACCCAAATTAAATTAAAGCAAGTGTGTGAAAAATAATAAAGAATGAATACTTACCTCTCTGCCGGGTGTTCGGGAGTCGGGAGACGGGTGCCGGGAGATCTTCCAGGCTTGTGAACGCTGATTGGCCCACTCATGGTCATGTGATATGTGACGTCCGATGATGTACATATCACATGACCGTGAGCGGCCAACCAGCATTCTTGGAAGGTCCTGGCAGGTTGATACTTGCGGCTGCTCCCGGCTCCTGAACACCTGGCAGAGAGGTAAGCATTCTTTATTATTTTTCACACATTTCTTTTAATTTCATTTGGGTTTCGTAGTGTATACTAATACACTACGAAACCCAAAGGGGCTGGCACAGATGTCACACAGGGGAGGAGGAACAGGATTGATACTCCCCTGTGTGGACATCAGCGCCGCCTTATTCCCGCTGGAATTGCACATTGTCTGAACGGCGATGTGTAATTCCAGTGGGAATGATGGGCTCCCATGGAAGAAAGCGCGGGCGCAGGTGCTTAAAGAATTGACATGTCAATTCTTTTTACGCCCGCGCTTTCTCCCATAAAAGCGCTGCATATTTTTACGCACTGTCTATACCGCAAAGTGAATTTTACATTCACTTTACTGGAAGACACAGAGGCACATTGTGCATTTTTGAAAAGTGCGCACAAAAAAACCGCTCAAAAATGCGCAATGTGTGAACGTAGCCTTCCTTAGGCTTGCTTCACACCATGGTTTTTGGGATCCTGTTCAGTCCGGTTTGAACAGAATAGAACAGGATCCGGTTTTGCCTCCCATGTATCCCTATGGTGCCAGACTGGTTCTATTTGACCATCCATTTTTGTGTATTCTGTGCCGTATTCTTTTTCTCTGGTTTTTCATCATCCCCAAAATCGGAGCCTGCAACATTTTTGGGCACCGGTGAAAAAAATCGGACAAAACTGGAGAGAAACGGTCATGACATGGGAGCCAGATCCATGAAAAAAATTGGATTGTTTCCCGGATCCAATTTTAAGCACAGAGCCTGCTCTCAAATTCTGCCGTGCAAACTTCAGCACGATGGACAGCAGTATTTCAAACACTGGCTGTCTAGCTGCCTAGATACCCACTGTTTATCATGCTTACCAGCCTGTGAGGTCGCTGATCGCTGGTCTCTCGCTGTCACACGTAGCGATGCATGCTGACCAGCGGGAGACCAAGGACTAAAAAATGGTCCTGACAGATGTGCAGCGATCAGCGACCTCACAGCAGGGGCCTGATCGCTGCTACATGCCACACATAGTGACATCGCTGGGAAGGTCGCTGTTACGTCACAAAACCTGTGATATATCAGCGATCTCGCTATATGTGACAGGGGCTTTAGGCTTCATTCAGCCAACCAGTACCCTGCTGGATACTGATAATAGACCAACCCTCCAAAAAGTGCTATCTTCAGATGAATTTCTGGTTTTATTAGTCACTTTGCAAATAAATAAGGATCACATAACTGAGTATCTGTCCTGCTCAAACAATCTAATGAGTGCAATTTCCCAATCTCAAGAGAAGATCATGTAAATCATCGCTGCCTTGATTAGTTTCATTCTTAGTGCTCGGACATACATCAGTGAAACTCATCCGAGTTAACTGTGCAGAAAAATCGCGTTGCTCTCGGACCAATGTTAACTAATGTCTGAGAGCACATTTCCGAGACTCGTACGCTTTTTCCGCATCCGATTCTAGGATTGCGAGTCAATCGCAACATGTTGCGATTCTATGCGAGTCACGGACGAGACTCGCCAATGCAAGCCAATGGGTCCGACAAAAAACTCGGATTGAACTCGGACCACACTCGCACCATCCGAGTCTGATGCGAGTTTTCATTGATACATTACCATTCTGTAGCTCAGACAACTGTACAAAATGCACCTGTAAATAATCATACAGTAACTAGCTGCTGAGGAAAAAACCAGATTGCACACGGACAGCACTCGCAAGCCACACTGTCCAACAGTCAGATGACACTCGTCCTACTCCCGGATCCGAGAATCAGAGCATTTTTAAACTCGGATGTGTGTCCATACCCTTAAAAAGAATCAGGATTTCACTGCCCAGCCCAAAAAAAATAATCTGTCAGCAGGATTTCCCTCCCCAAACTACTTACCGGATATGCACTGTGAGGTAGCGCTCGCTGAATGTATTAGGGAGACACTCACTTGACAGCAGAATTAAAGCACAGAGCAACGGTTTCTATTTACATCAAGTCCAGTTGGTTTATTTAGTTGCATAAATCGTAAACATACGCCGTTCCTCGGCTTCATACAAAAATTATGACTCACAGTCCATGACTTAAAACATGGGGTTCATCCGCACAGTTTATTCAATGACCACCCCTTCTCCTGAGGTTACCTTTCTACGGGTCATAGCAGGTTCTCCTCACGTGCTCTCCTGACAGTCCATGGCTCTCGGAGCTACAGTAAGCTTCAGACCTGGTCTCTTCACCATATAGGGGACAGTGGGTGGACCTGCTGTAGGGAGGACCCAGTCCCATGGAAGGAGTGACAGTGTAGAAAAGTGTGTGGGTAGGTGGAATGTCAGGCTAGTCAGAAAGCTCCATTGGGGAGTGAGGAGTGGAGGACGGCGGAGAAGCCATCAGGAAGGAAGGGGATCCTTAGGGCACCAGGTAGTGCGGTGCGCCTGAATCCGGAGCCTGTATGATTACCGACTGGAGGGATCTGTCCCGAAACATAGGACCGGCTCTGAGAACGGTGCGGGTGTCTATCCCCGAGCCGTCAAACCAGAGGCCCAAGCTTCTAGAGGAAGTTGTGGCCGACCGCTGTCACATCTAGAAAAAGGCACCGTATAGGGTCTGGGGGACCTGGAGAAAAGTCCTCCACCGAGAGATCCGTGGGAGCTGGCTTCTGGTTCTGCGCGTGGGAGGGCTGAGGGATACAGGAGAGAGCTCAGGTAGGGACCAGACAGGAATGGCAGGCATTCCACTGAGGGTCCTAAGTAAAGCATCTTCATTCCCGGTAACTGCCCAGGCCAGGCAGACCCGAAAGGATTGTGTTATTAAGAACTGCCAGTAAACTTGTACAAAGCAAAAAGACTGTGAGGCGTCCTTTTGTATCTCAATAATAGTAGTAGGTGATCTGGCACACCAAAAAAACGAAAGAATCCAAGAATGCAGAAAGATTCGTATATTTTATTTGTGAATCTTCAAACAAGTGTTGTTTTGCTTTTTTCAACATAAATACGGTAAGTATTTTATACAGACGTTTCGACCTTAGTCTTCTTCACTTGACATACTGATTACAAGAGAAAAAAAAGGAACAATTTTATGTTTATACAAAGTAGAAAAAAATCATAATGTTGTATCATCACAAATAAAAGTGAAAATCATGTCCAATTTTTCAAATAAACCGTGCAATTTATAGTAGTACATACAAAGACGTTGCAGTAACCTGAACAATCAGTGAACAAAAAATAATCACAAAGGAACATAATAACATCCAATTCAGTGGAGGGATATATAAGTAGTATTATTAATGTAATACCTTATTATATTGATATTTGTTGCGTGATATTACAGCAAAAAAGCACCACACACTTATCTAGAATAAAATAATAGTCAAATTAGTGACATACAAGAGCATAATTCTACGTCAATCAAAGGACTATGATCACACGTTGACATGCCTAGTCTATGGGGGTCTAATAATATAATGAAAAAAATGTACCCTTATCAAAGCAAGCATAAAGGGGAATCTAGGCAAATATAATTATGAGGACACCCTCCTGTTATGGAGATTCATGTGAATTACCTGTTCACTCAACAGGATTTAGAAATCAATCCCGTCCATATGTCATGTCTTATAAGAATATACTGTGATAAACAGAGACAAAACTCATATTAGTCGCCAATTCTTAGGTACAATATGCAAACAATGTCCTATAGGCTGCATAAGGTATACAATCTATGTAAAATACCTGTTATAATCAGGGGTTAAGCTTACACCCCTGGGGATAATTAGGAAAAGCCACTGCCATATAAAGAAAAAAGAACAGAGTAAAGTAAACTAATATTGCATAAACTCCCATGAAACAGCAATATTATGAAAAGAAGCCTGTAACTGGATGAATAATCAATAATCAATAGATCTCGCACTAATGGGGCGCATACCTGTAATAAGAGGATAACAGGATAACAAGAAAACCAGTGAGAAGATATACAACAAATGTAGAGTCACAAGTGAAGTATCCCTTGATCGAAAAAACTTTACCTGATCTTGGGTGTGTAAATGTCGCACCCTTGACCATATGGGAGCACTGCGTACACGAGAGGCAGGGAAAATTCCCTTGCCGAGGTGTACCAAGAAATCTCTGTATAGGCAGCTTCTTGTTGGAGCCAATATCGGCCCGTACAAGACTGTCTCTTAGATTTTTAGGACGTTAACTTCACTTGTGACTCTACATTTGTTGTATATCTTCTCAAGTGCCCGTGCGGTCTCGGATATGTTGGGGAGACCACCCAGCATATCCGGGACCGCATTAGTAAACATAAGTCGACTATTAGATGCCGTAATACGTTATTGCCGGTTCCATATCATTTCATATCACAAGGTCATACTATATCACAACTAAGGTTTCAAGTCCTGGAGCAGGTACCACTAGGCAGACGTGGGGGCGATCGTATTAGGAGATTGAAGGAAAGGGAATCCTATTGGATTCACCGCCTGCAGACCTTGGAACCACGGGGCTTAAACAGGGAACACGAGATGTTCTTCTGACTTTCTCAGATGTTATTATCATTTCTACTATTTCTACTATGGTGTTGTCAAGTGCATTCTCGACTCCATATTACCTCCTAATGGAGGTATTAAAAAGAGGTATAAAAAGAGATATTATAGTCCAGGTCATACTATAAAGTGCTTTATAATTCGTCTATTGTATTACATTGTTATCACATTAATATTATGATATAGTCTATTGGCACTATTTTGCCTCTTATTTTGTATTATATTACCAATTTGGGTATTTATATGCAACAATGATCCTTTTCCATTCTAAATTCCCCTTTTTTTCTTTCTTTCAGGCATGATACCACATATATTCTATTGTAAATCGCACTTCCATCACTTTTACTGCAGACTCGCGTCTATTTCTTTTGTTTATGTATTGCGCGCATGCGCGAGTCGCAGAGCCGGTCGCATCATGATGCGAGCGCCGCTGGCTTGCGTTTCACAAGGACACGCCTACGTTCCGGCGGAAGGAAGCAGGGGGAGTGTCCGCATTATCTCTTCCCTATATATAGCGATCACACTGTCATGGCGGCGCACACCTCGCCGACGCCGCTTACACGTGCATCACCAGTAAGTATAGGAATTAAGGGCAGACATTAAGTCACTATGTTGTAGCTATTGGGCCAGCAGTAGCGTTTTTGCTTATTGAGCTGTTTATGTCTATTTTATTCCCATTCCAGGTTACTGGTTTTCTTGTTATCCTGTTATCCTCTTATTACAGGTATGCGCCCCATTAGTGCGAGATCTATTGATTATTGATTATTCATCCAGTTACAGGCTTCTTTTCATAATATTGCTGTTTCATGGGAGTTTATGCAATATTAGTTTACTTTACTCTGTTCTTTTTTCTTTATATGGCAGTGGCTTTTCCTAATTATCCCCAGGGGTGTAAGCTTAACCCCTGATTATAACAGGTATTTTACATAGATTGTATACCTTATGCAGCCTATAGGACATTGTTTGCATATTGTACCTAAGAATTGGCGACTAATATGAGTTTTGTCTCTGTTTATCACAGTATATTCTTATAAGACATGACATATGGACGGGATTGATTTCTAAATCCTGTTGAGTGAACAGGTAATTCACATGAATCTCCATAACAGGAGGGTGTCCTCATAATTATATTTGCCTAGATTCCCCTTTATGCTTGCTTTGATAAGGGTACATTTTTTTCATTATATTATTAAACCCCCATAGACTAGGCATGTCAACGTGTGATCATAGTCCTTTGATTGACGTAGAATTATGCTCTTGTATGTCACTAATTTGACTATTATTTTATTCTAGGTAAGTGTGTGGTGCTTTTTTGCTGTAATATCACGCAACAAATATCAATATAATAAGGTATTACATTAATAATACTACTTATATATCCCTCCACTGAATTGGATGTTATTATGTTCCTTTGTGATTATTTTTTGTTCACTGATTGTTCAGGTTACTGCAACGTCTTTGTATGTACTACTATAAATTGCACGGTTTATTTGAAAAATTGGACATGATTTTCACTTTTATTTGTGATGATACAACATTATGATTTTTTTCTACTTTGTATAAACATAAAATTGTTCCTTTTTTTTCTCTTGTAATCAGTATGTCAAGTGAAGAAGACTAAGGTCGAAACGTCTGTATAAAATACTTATTTATGTTGAAAAAAGCAAAACAACACTTGTTTGAAGATTCACAAATAAAATATACGAATCTTTCTGCATTCTTGGATTCTTTCGTTTTTTTGGTGTGCCAGATCACCTACTACTATTATTGACTATTAATTCTGTGCACCCTCAAGGTTGTTGAGCCAGCCCTGTGACTTTCCGTCCTTTTGTATCTCCACCTGAGGAGCCGCCGACCACAGCAGGGAGAAGGATCAGTGACAAGGCCTGGCACAGCTGCATCCCTGTTTGAAACCATCATTAACTTCCACTATTGCCCCGGGGATCCAGCTCCACCTATGGGGAGCGTAACCATCCTGCTGTTCCACCATCACCCCGGAGGTCTGTCCCATAGCGCCGGTAACATTACCGGAACTGTAGGTGGCGTCACGGACTACTTCTATAATTTTTATTATTTTTCATTGGCTCTTTTCAGCGACCACGAGGGCCACGAGACCGGGCACAGACCCCAGTGACATTCTCAGTAAATCAACGCCCGAAACCGGGTACCCCACGGCCCTGGGGTGGGTCACATGCAGTAACCCTTTCTGTGTAATGCTGCAAGTACTAACAAAATATTCATGTTTACAGACCTCCTCCTGTGCAATACATACCGGTCATTTATAATGCAGCCAGTCACCAAATCACAGCACATACGACTCTTTCAAGGACATGTCTAGGTCTACCATTATATGGCAGGTCTGCAATGTTATTTAGGGAGAGCTGTAAACTATTTCTTTACGCTACGACCACGATCATCAAGGGTCAAATCCTAGCAAGTAGGAATATTTACGTCCCTTCTGCAGGTAAGGGGTTGCCTTAGTTCCCCAAGACCCAGACAATGTTTCTGATGACTAATGTTTTGATGCTTTAGATGTAATTTATAATGAGTCTGACAGAATCAAGGTTGCTGAGGTACAGATCATGAACCTGACACAGGGGAGTTGCACCGCTGAAGATTATTGTACCGAATTATGGCAATAGTCCACTGAGGTTCAGTGCAGCCCTCAGGTTTCTATTCCAGAGGAGCCTTTTCCAGTCTTTTAAGGACACTCTGACACTTCATGATCCCATTGGTTCCTTGGTGGAGTCTATCACACTGGCTATTTGAATGGATTGCAGAAGCGGGAGCGACATAGTAAGCAGCATGGAGCCTCTTATATTCCCTCAGAGCACATCTGTCTACTTGTACACAGAGTAGAACAGAAAGTGTTTGAACGTCGGGGTACTCACCACAATGATATGTGTGGATCTGACTCATTACTCCAGTATCTTGACAGTGCACCTTGTAACTCCTTCCTAGGCAAACAGGTGCACTCTGTGAAGAACCTGCACTGCAAGTAAGTTCCACACTAAACCAACAGGAACAGCCACGGCAGCACTCCAAGTATCATGACCAGGTGATTGAAGCTTTATTGCACGAAGTCACAAACAAACAGGCACGGGCCACATTGCCTCACAATGAGGGGAGGGAGACTACAGCTGTGTCGGCTTACCAGCACTTCCTCGGGTCCATCCAGATCACTAAGTCACGGATCATGAACCTGACACAGGGGAGTTGCACTGCTTAAGATTATTGTACTGAATTCTGGCAATGGTCCACTAAGGTTCAGTGGAACCATACAGCCCTCAAGTGTCGATTCCAGAGGAGCTTTTTCGTGTCTCTTAAGGACACTCTGGTACTTCATGATCCCCCTGGTTCATTGGTGGAGGCTATCACACAGGCCATATGAATAGATTGCAGAATCGGGAGCAATATACACTGTGTGCAAAATTATTAGGCAAATGAGTATTTTGATCACATGATACTTTTTATACATGTTGTCCTACTCCAAGCAGTATAGGCTTGCGAGCAAACTACCAATTAAGTAAATCAGGTGATGTGCATCTCTGTAATGAGGAGGGGTGTGGTCTAATGACATCAACACCCTATATAAGGTGTGCTTAATTATTTGGCAACTTCCCTTTCCTTTGGAAAAATGGGTCAGAAGAGAGATTTGAAAAGTCCAAAATTGTGAGGTGTCTTGCAGAGGGATGCAGCAGTCTTGAAATTGCCAAACATTTGAAGCATGATCACCGAACAATCAAGCGTTTCATGGCAAATAGCCAACAGGGTCGCAAGAAGCGTGTTGGGCAAAAAAGGCGCAGAATAACAGCCCATGAATTGAGGAAAATCAAGCGTGAAGCTGCCAAGATGCCATTTGCCACCAGTTTTGCCATATTTCAGAGCTGCAATGTTACTGGAGTATCAAAAAGCACAAGGTGTGCCAAACTCAGAAACATGGCCAAGGTAATAAAGGCTGAAAAACGACCACCTTTGAACAAGAAACATAAGATAAAACATCAAGACTGGGCCAAGAAATATCTTAAGACTGATATTTCAAAGGCTTTATGGACTGATGAGATGACAGTGACTTTTGATAGGCCAGATGGATGGGCCAGAGGCTGGATCAGTAAAGGGCAGAGAGCTGCACTCCGACTCAGTCGCCAGCAAGGTGGAGGAGGGGTACTGGTATGGGCTGGTATCATCAAAGATGAACTTGTGGGACCTTTTTGGGTTGAGGATTGAGTGAAGCTCAACTCGTGAACCTACTACCAGTTTCTGGAAGACAACTTCTTCAAGCAGTGGTACAGGAAGAAGTCGGTATTGTTCAAGAAAAACATGATTTTCATACAGGACAATGCTCCATCACATGCATCCAACTACTCCACAGCGTGGCTGGCCAGTAAAGGTCTAAAAGAAGAAAAAATAATGACATGGCCCCCTTGTTCACCTAATCTGAACCCCATTGAGAACCTGTGGTCCCTCCTAAAATGTGAGATCTACAGGGAGGGAAAACAGTACACCTCTCCAGACAGTGTCTGGGAGGCTGTGGTGGCTGCTACACGCAATGTTGATCATAAACAGATCAAGCATGTGACAGAATCTATGGATGGAAGGCTGTTGAGTGTCATCATAAAGAAAGGTGGCTATATTGGTCACTAATTTTTTGGGGTTTTGTTTTTGCATGTCAGAAATGTTTATTTCTAAATTTTGTGCAGTTATATTAGTTTACCTGGTGAAAATAAACAAGTGAGATGGGAATATATTAGGTTTTTATTAAGCTGCATAATAATTCTACACAGTAATAGTTACCTGCACAAACAGATATCCTCCTAAGGGTGCTTTCACATCTGCGTTTTTCGTAATTCGCGGCAGATGCGGTGAAATCTTAGGGTGCTTTCACATCTGCGTTTTTCGTAATTCGCGGCAGATGCGGTGAAAAAACCGCATCTGCCGCGTTTACCGCATAACCGTTCCACTTGCGGCGCGGTTGCGGTTTTTTCTATGCAAAGTATAGGCACACTTGCGGCAGGTGCGGCCGCGAAAAAAACCGCGGCTTACTGCGGTTTTTTTCGCGGCCGCACCTGCCGCAAGTGCAAAACCGCAACTTGCCGCATCTGCCGCAAGTCCCCCTATACTTTGCATAGAAAAAACCGCAACCGCGCCGCAAGTGGAACGGTTATGCGGTAAACGCGGCAGATGCGGTTTTTTCACCGCATCTGCCGTGAATTACGAAAAACGCAGATGTGAAAGCACCCTAAGATAGCCAAATGTAAAAAAAAAACACTCCAACTTCCAAAAATATTAAGCTTTGATATTTGAGTCTTTTGGGTTGATTGAGAACATAGTTGTTGATCAATAATAAAAATAATCCTCTACAATAAAACTTGCCTAATAATTCTGTACACAATGTAGTAAGCAGCATGGAGCCTCTTATATTCCCTCAGAGCAGATCTGTCTACTTGAGGTGGAGACAATGGAGGGTGGTGCCGGCAACTTTCTTGTGGAAAACAGACGTTGGTGCAATCTAGGACTCTGTCTCTTCTGTGGACAAATTCTCAGGCAAGCATCTGGAAAATGCCTTGGTGATTATTGAGACAGTCACCCAGACTTCCAGATACCTTTTTTTTCCTCAGATAAAATACTGCTTATTATGGTTTTGTCCTTCAAGAACCATTTTTTCCCACATTGGCTTTCACTGACTGTGGGTCTGTAGCAAACTTTATTAATTCAGACTGGTTCAGAAATTATAATTAGGGACAGTAAAGGCCCAGTTACACACACAGATAAGTGTGCAGAGATTGTTCGTAGATCTCTGGTTGCAGTGAAATCATGGACACATTGTTACATTTGTACATGGCCACAAAATAGAACAATGTGTCCATGATTTCACTGCAACTAGAGATCTGCGAACAATATCTGCACACTTATCTGTGTGTGTAACTGGGCCTTTAGTCTGCAAAAACCCATTAAAATTTTTGCTATTCACAAAACACCACTACCTCAGAACTTGGTCAAACAGGTAATGGTGGCGTTCATGCCCCAAGTGGGAGCCCGTCACTCTAAATCCATTTCCTCTTCTTTTATTGAATAATTACCTACTGGGATGGTATTCTGGTTTCTAACGCTACTTATTTATAAATCTGTTATTGATTGAGGTCAAAAAGAGGTTGTTAAAAAGGACCTGTCACCTCCCTGGTGCATGGCAATCTAAATGCACCACTGAATGCAGTGTGTTAGCTGCATTCAGGGAAGGGGTCTCCCATGGTTCCAGCCCCCCTGTACCCTGAGAAATAGACTTTATAAAGTGTACATATAGTGAGTCCGGAGGAACTTACTGAGTGATTAGTCATCGCTCTTGCTGGCATCCTCCCCACCTCCAGCCTTATGTGTGCCACCTCCAGCCCCGTCAGTGCCATCTCCTTTATTTGTCTCCCCTCTTGGCAGCTCAATGCTGCTCTGCTTTTGAACTCAAGCAGACACAGAGAAAGCAATGGGCCGGACCAGGTCCGGCGCTGGCTGACACGCCTCTTACCAGTGACATCAGCGCCTAAGCCCGCCCAGCTGTACATACTTTCAGTATTCCAGGTTTTCCGGCTTGCCGTTTGACCATTTTGCCCTCAGTCAGCAGGGAGATCATTGTTTTGTTTGCCCTTCTTCCTGTCTCGTTTACATAAAGACCTGGCTCAGGAGAGCATTCATTGCTTGAGTATACTGGTTCCTGGTCTGCTCCAGCTCAGCTGTTCTCCTTGATCCTATCACTTCCCTGGAGCTCTGTGAGAACTCGGTTCACCTTACAGCTTCCTGCATCGTGCTTCTGGTCCCGCTGCTTCTACCTTCAGGCTTGGACGTTCAAGTTGGTAAAGCAACTTCCTGGTTATTACCGTATGTACTGTGTGCTTTGTGGAACTTGTGTTTCATTACCTACTCGGAACTGTGTTTAAATTTGTTACCCGGTCATCCGGGTGTGGGGACCTTTTGCCACGGACTATATCTTCAGGTCATTCCAGTACAAGGAGTTGTGCTATGGACTACATGCATCCGGATTTACCTGCTTTGGACTATTGGTTTTTCGGACTCCTTCCATAAGGACTGTGCTCGGCAGTATATATTGGGGTCGTGTTATGTTTGTGTGCTTTTGCTGTGTACTAAGTTCACCTTGTTTTGCTGTGTGTTTATAAATACTTTGCACCCAAGAACCCGTCTCTGCTCTTCATTGCCCTTAAGCGATCAGACTCCTCAAAACCTATACAATAGTATTACACATACATAAGATGGAGCAAGGTGGGCTCTGTCGCTGGCTGACACACCTCCTGCCGGTGACATCAGCGCCGAAACCCGCCCTGCTCCAGCTTATGTATGTGCAGCAGGGCGGGCTCTGGCGCTGGCTGACACGCCTCCTATCTGTGACATCAGCACCAGAGCCCGCCCAGCTGTACATACATAAGATGAAGCAGGGCGGGCTTCGGCGCTGACATCACTGGCAGGAGGTGTGTCAGCCAGCTCTGGAGCCCGCCCTGCTGTACATACATAAGCTGGAGCAGGGCGGGTGCAATGTTATTCAATGACTGAGAACACATATGCGAGTGCCGGTTGTTTTTTTCTCGTCCGAGAAACGGACAAGAAAGCAGTTGCAACATGTAGCGACAGTATGCGATTCACGCGCGAGACTCGAAAATGCAAGTCTATGGGTCCGACAAAACTCATGGACCGCAGTTGGACCACACACGGACCATCCGAGAGGCATCTGATTTTTCCACTGATACATTATCATTCTGTAGCTCAGACAACTGTAAAAACTGTTCCTGTAAATGATTATACAGTAAATAGCTGCTGAGAAAAAAAATGGATTGCACACAGACAGCAGACGGAAGCCACACTGATCACAAAATGAACGACACTTGTATGACTCTCGGATACGTCAATCAGACCGTTTTTTTTACACGCCAGTGTGTTTCCAGCTTTAGAGTTGGACTACAGCTTTCAAGTTTTTTTGTATCCTTTTGATCAATTTGTATAGTGTTGTACCACTTCTGTCCCGGCCCTTCTGGGTGGAGGAGAGGGGGTATTAGCCCAGGGTTGGCCAGGAGCTGGCAAGGGTGGTGGCTCTGATATCCTCACCTTCAGAGGTATCTCTGCGATAAGGGATAGCTAGGTCTCCCCTAGCCTAAGGGTCAGTCTAGGATACCCTGTCCCCTAGTCATTCCTAATTAATTCCTGCTTGACATTAACACCGTCAAGAGGTTTCCCCATTTCCTGTTGTTCTTTTGTATTGCGCCATTCAGCAGACATCTTTATTGTCTACCCTTGACACTGGGTACCTGAATGATGTCTGAGACAAGTTCTTAGACAAAGAGGCGGAGATAGTACCTTCTCACCATCCCTATGATTGTGTTTTTAATCCTCTCACTAATGCTAAAG
>JARQOC010000002.1:340786124-340801720 GCA_033576535.1 Allobates femoralis | reverse complement strand
GGTTTTGTCACCAGATGTTATTTAGGGCTTTTGAAAAACTGAAAGAGCATTTTATGTCTGCTCCTCCTCTAATCCAACCTGACCTCCAAGAACCTATCATTATGGAGGTGGATGCTTTGGAGGTCGAGGTAGGAGCCATTTTATCTCAGGGTCCCAAAACTCTGACCAGTTTGCAGCCATGTGCATTTATTTCTAAAACATTTTTGTCCACTGGAAGAATGTATGGGGTGAAGAATCGTGAGCTACTCACTGTTAAATTAACTTTTGAGGAATTGAGGGACTTTTTGAAGGGGACAGTTCATCAAGTTACTGTAGCCACTGACCAAAGAATTTAGTTTTTATCAAATTAGCTAAATGACCAATACAATGACCAATATGACAGATGGTCCTTGTTTTCTTGCTAGGTCAAATTTTATGTCACAGACCAAGGTTCAAAAATGCGAAGGCTGAAGCAATGTCACACTTTTAAATTCAGTTTCTCCTCCAGAACCTCCATCTTTCCTAAAGACATTGTGAATTCTGCAGTATCCCCTTAGCTGCAAACAGATGAGTAAAGGTCAGTCGTTGGCCTCTTCCACCACTCGAGGGTCCAAATTACTTGTTTTGGTGTACCTATGATTGCATCTTTTTCAGGAGTTTCAGGATTCCGTCTTGAGTGGAGATCACAGCTATGCAGAAAGCAATTTCCAGGCTTTTATAGTGAGCGTCTAAGGGTAAGTTCACATTACCCGGCGGGTTGGTCGCGGCGGCTGGGCGGGACCCGCCAGGAAGCTCCGGCGCCGTGCACCGGCTTCCTGGCGGGTATAAGCGGCGGGAGCCGGGCGGTATCCGGCGGCTGCCCAGCGGGTTCTCGGCAGGCGATTCTGCAGCGGCTGGAAGCAGCACATGATTCTGCTTGCAGCCGCTGCAGAACCGCCGGTTTTTAGAACATGATCATTCTTTGCTAACCCGCTGGGAAACCTGCGGGTTAGCAACGGATGACGCTGGGTAACCGCCGGTGTGTGCACAGCCTTGGGCTGTTTACATTAGTTTTAATGTTAATCCAAACGCCGGTTTGGATTAACATAAATTAACATAAAACTAATGTAAACAAAACGGCGGTTTACACAGGTAAACCGCCGAAAACCCGGCCAGTGTGCACTTACCCTTATATTATTCATAAATAGTTTGTATCCACTTGTGAAGTTTGCACGGTACTAAAGTCTTTCCGGCCAGGGATCCAGCTAATTTGCCAATTCCGGAAAGAACATGAACTCATCCATCCATGGATTTCTCCACTGATATGTCTCTGGTGGGAAAACGATTATATGGGTGGTGGTTGACCAATTCAGCAAACAGGCTCATACTGTTCTTTTGTCAAGGTTACATAATGCAGAGGCAGTCTCCAAATTGTTGATTTCTCACATCTGTATCCTGGAATTTTTTTAACATTGTGTCAGATAGGGGAGTGCCATTCCTCTTCAAATTCTGGAGAGCCTTTTGTAAGAAACTGGAAATTGGCTTTTAATTTTCCTCTGCCTACCACCCTGAAACCAATGGTCAGGCAAAAAGGACAAATCAATCTTTGGAACACATTTTAAGGTGTTTTGTGGTGGCTCAGATGGAGTACTGATCTTCAGTTTTAATACTGAGTTTGCCTCAATAGTCAGGTCAGTTAGACAACTCAAACATCCAGTAATTACTGTTTTGATCCCCATTTTGGTGAATACTCTAGGATTAGTTCTGAATGTCCAGGGACAGAGATCACCATACAGAAACTGGAGTATGTCTGGAGGGAGGTTCAAAAGAATATTGGGGCCACTTAGATTCACCCAAAACAGTCGACTAGTCTTACTTTTAATATAGGCGATAAGGTTTAGTTGTCCAAGACTATTAAAACTTAACGTACTATCAGCAAAGGTGGATCCAAAGTTCATTGGCCCCTACACGATTCTGGAAGTGGTCAATCCGGTGATTTTTTTTTAAATCAGATCTTTTTTATTGCAGAATTTGTCATATAATCCAAAAACACAAGAACAACATCCCCCACAGTTTCCATCCCAACATCCCTCCCCTCATTCCCCCTAAACCAACAGAGTCCAACTATCTAATTAACATTTAAAATTGTTCTTGTATTGCATAGCCAGTGTACAAATTACTTAATTTTCTTTTTTTCCTTGTTTTCTTCCCTCTAGCTTCTCCTCCATTCCTTTGCTATTTGGTTCAAATAAACATTATAAAAAAGTATAGCACTTTCTTATCTTTGAAGATCTTCTTAATGAGTACTGGCAGGTAATTACAGCACATTTATAAAGGGTACTGCAATATTGATACCACCTCCCCCGACCTTCCCATGATTGAGGAAGGGGGTAAAGCTAAAGCAACCGTGTACATGATCCTAGGTCCTAGGTGCGCATTAACTTCAGAATAGCTATGACATGATAACCATGAAATGCACTCCATCCACCCTATATTTTATCAAATTTGCGTAAGGCCTTCCACTTTCTATAGACTCCCTCTTCCAATCTGAGCAAGAGATGCATCTTATCCAGAAACTCCTGAAGCCTAGGAGGAGAGGCACTCATCCAATGTGCTGCTATGAATTACCTGACCTGGTATAGAGCCCTTTTTATCGCAATTTCTCCATCTTTATCCCACCACCCTACTTCAATGTGACCCAGCACACACACTATGGGCTGCAGTGGTAGATCACAACCAAACACATTATTTATATACTTCACACATTCATTCCAAAATGCTGCAACATGCCGACAATCCCAAAACATGTGAATAAGGTCTGCCTCCTCCTCCCCACATTTTGGACAGGCATTATCCCCCCTGACGTGAATATTCTGTAAGAATTATAGAGGTCCTATATACTCTGTGTACTAAATAAAGCTGGGATAACCTCTGAAGCTTGCATGTGGACAGGAGAGGAATATTTTCACAACATCTTTCAAGGATCAGGATCAATAGCTCGATATCTCTCTCCATCTCTCTTTAACTACCAGAGACCTACTCCATTGGAATTGTTGCATCAGAATGCCATAAATCCTGGATAGTACACCCTTTCCACCACTGTGGCACAGAAGTGTATTAAACAGCAAATGCTGTTGGACTCTGTTTTGCAAGTGCTTTGGCTGTACAGACCATGCATGTCGCAGCTGCGGTAAAAGTAAAAGTTGTTTTGCAGGATAGAAAATTGTCCTTCAACTGCTGAAAAGATTTAAATATGCCCCCCTCCAGTAGTTGTGCTACATAAGAAATACCCGATCTCCTCCATGGGCCAAAGCCCTCCAACTTAAAGATTTCAGGGAGATCCAGATTTCGTCACAGTGGTGTAAATGGGGTATGACCCTCAATATCCAACATGACCTTGATCTTCTGCCACACTTTTCTTATGAGTACAAATGTCAGTGAGTGATTCTGGCTATCTCAATCCATAAGCTCCATCTCTAAAAATTGAATAATTGGTGAGTTATCAGCAAATTCACGCAGCAATTTGTCCAACTTTCCTTGGACTAATTTAAGCTGTTGAACCTGAGAAGCCAAAAAGTATATCCATGGATTGGGAGCAGCTAATCCATCCTGATCCTTAGGTCTTTGGAGTGTGTCAAACCGGATACTAGCCACCCCTTCTTCCAAATGAGCTCCCTAAATATTGCCTGAAATTTTTAGAAAAATTTCATGGGGATCCAGACAGGCGAGTTGTGAAGAATGTATAATAGTTGGAGCATCAGGACCACTTTAACTAAATTAGTACAACTAACCACCAACAATAGAAGTTTCCTCCATGTATTCACCTTTTGCTGAAATAGTGTACAAGTCTCTCAGATTCAGGGAAAAATATCTCTGACAACCGGGGTCACCCGAACTCCAAAGTATTTGAATTCTCTTGCAACCTTCAAATACGTGCCACCCACTCTTTTAGTTTGAGAGAGCCCGTCTACTGGCATAAGGACAGACTTCTCGCAATTTATCTGGTGACCAGAATAATCCCCATCCTCACCTACCAAAGTCATAACTGCCATCAATGACTGCTCCGTGTCGGCCAAAAATAAAAGGAGGTCATCCGCGTATAATGCCCCCGCTTCTCTATTGTTTTGTGTCTGAACCCCTGTATTGCAGTGCTAGAACGCAACCCAATGGCCAGTGGCTCAATAAGTAGGGCGAACAGAAGAGGATACAGGGGGCAACCATGTCTAGTGCCCCTCTCCAACATGATGTTACCAGAAAGACTTCCATTTATCTTGACCTCACCACAGAATTGGCATATAGGATCCTCACATACTCCATAAACACAGTGCTAAACCCCATCCCCCTCAGAACTGCCCACAAATACTTCCACTCGACACTATCGAAAGCCTTTGCAGCATCAAGTGAGAGCACGGCCCTACTCCCCACATTTTGTGATTCTACCTGCAGGTTAAAAAACAACGTTGCAAGTTAAATCATATTATTTTTAGTTTGAAACATCCCCCTTCACCTCACATCCCCAACTTGTTCCATGGATCTCTATTAAAGAAGTTTGTCCCTTCAGTAGTACCTTCCTTGTCCTCTCCTCCTCTGGTGTCAGTAAATGGAGGTCTGAGTACAGTACAAGGTCATAGATTTATGGAGGGTACAAAATTCCCTCTGGTATCTTCTTCATTGCAAGGGATATAGAACCTGAGGAGAAATTAATGATTCCAGCTCAATATTTAAAGGCCATTTGTTTGGTCAGGGCCAGCCATTCAAGGTTTCCTGGGAAACCTGGAGTATGGTTGCCCCCTCAGAAGAGGGATACTGTCACAAAACAGCCACTTACTGTGTCATATGGATGCTGTGGGTGATGTCTCAGCTGCCCAATAGATGTCAAGGATATGCTGGGTTGTCAAGATTCTGAATGACAGCAAAGCCACCAATCTAGGTCTGAAGTGGGCTGGACCATTTTTATACAAATTTAAGATCGCTTTCCAGCCTTCTCATGGGCAGGGGCTGCTGGGCTTCCTCCAGGTGTTGTCCTTTAGGCTGATCAACTAGCTATATAGGTGGGTTGCCATTGTAGCTTCAAGCTGGGTGGTGTCTGTGTGCCTTGTTCATGTGCTCAGTCTCTTGTTGCTCGATCTTTGACTTCACTTCTGGCTACCTATTTGACCACTCCCTTTGTCTTGATCCGCTGTCTTCCTGAAATTTTGTGCTGGGATTGTGGCCAGACTACACCTTTGTCTTACCCCTTTTGGGTATTACGAATCCTCTTGGTATCTGACCCAAGACCTATTGACAACCCAGCCTTATGGAGAGCCCATGAGTAGGGAGTAGGGACTAGCATCACATTACAACTGACCCTGTGTTTTTTTTCGCCAGCATGGATCCAGTTTACATAGTTTGTGATCAGCTGACGAATTCGACACAAATTATTCAGGATCCGACTATGGAATATCAAAGTAATGAATCATCACAATCGCAGTTCTGGGGACAAGCTTATAGTTTTATGATGACTCCCTATAGCTCGTCGCTGCTGGCTGTGCCTGCGATATCTACACTTCAGATATGCACTTGGACTTCCCCTTCATGAAACATTTTCAGTGAAAGAAAATACAGTTTGGGATATTTAGGGAGAACTGTAACTTATTTTTCTCCCTATGATTGTGGTCTTCAGGGGCCGAATTCCAACAGGTAGGAATAATTACATCCCCCCTTGGGGGTAAACCTCAGTTCAATGATTTTTCTTTAGTACACCAGGCCGCAGAACGGGTTTCTGTCAACGACTTTACCTTGCTTCTGCATATCCTCTCCATAGCCCTTTTTGCTTGATCTGCTGTCTTCCTGGAATTTTGATCTCTCACTGTGATCTAACTAAAGAGCCCGTCACACACAGCGATATCGGTAACAATATTGTTGCAACGTCACTGGTCTGGTGACGTTGCAGCGATGTCTAAACGACATTGTTGTGTGTGATACCTATCAACGATCAATGATGATTCGTTGATCGTTGATCGCAGATTTATGAACAAGTTCATAAATCTATCATTGGTCGCCCCGCTGAACGCGCAGCATCGCTGCGTGTGACAGCGGGAGACCAGCGATCAGCGAGCTCACAGCGCCGCACAGCAACACTGGGAGTTGGTATCCAAGGTAAACTGCGGGTAATTAAGGGCCGTGCTCAGCTTAGTTACCTGCTATTTACCTTGGATACCAGCATGCTCGCTGCTCCAGATCGCTGGTGAGTCTGCCTGTGTGACAGCTCACCAGCGATCAGCCTTCAATGTTCCAGCGATCCCGATCGCTGGTGGGATCGCTGGGACATTGAAGCATGTAACCCGGGGTTTAGCCTTCTCGGTATCTGACCCTGAGCCTCTTGACTATCTAGATTCATTGCTAGGCTCTAAGTAGTAACTAGCATTACATAAATGCTCACTCGGCTAACCCTAAGATGCATGATTTTCCAATGGAGAAATCTAGTTCTGGCAGAACTTTATCCCTCAGGAGAACTAAAGGATCAATATTTAAAATTCCACATCCACAATCCTTCTATATCTTAACATGTGTATGGGATTCTCCAACCCAGTATCACATCATATTGTCAGCTGGTCCTACCAGCATGTTTAGCTAACTTCTTATTAATATGCATAGGGCCTTAAGCTTTTAAAGTAATCTCCTTTGGACATTTTGCTTACCAAATACAGAAGTCCGAATCAATATCACAGTCCCATTCACACTGCCTGCAGATGTTGAGCTCCTTAGAAACACTTGATATGTAGTTGATGGGAGCAAATTTGGTATGTTGTATTTTGTTGTTGAGCTATTGAGAGTTGAGCCTAAAACAATATAAAAGTATTTATTTCCATAAAGTGCATAATCCAGTTATGATTTAAGTAGTTGATTTGTAAACTAAAGTAGAACAATAGGAACCTGTAACTTTTATTAAAGAATAAAAAAAGACCTATAAGCTTTACTGATGTCTGTGTAGTAATTACTTAAATCCCCCATGAAATGCCAGTATTTGAGCATCATTTTTGTAGAGTTCATATACAGTGGGTACAGAAAGTATTCAGACCCCTTACATTTTTCACTCTTTGTTTCATTGCAGCCATTTGGTAAATTCAAAAAAGTTATTTTTTTTTCTCATTATTGTACACTCTGTTCCCCATGTTGACTGAAAAAAACAGAAATGTAGAAATGTTTAGCAAATTTATTAAAAATGAAAAACTGAAATATAACATGGTTATATATATTCAGACCCTTTGCTCAGATACTCATATTTAAGTCTCATATTGTAATGACCAGAGTTCCGTACTAGATCCAGCGAGTCACAGAAACAGAGATGGAGGCAGAAGCAACACAAAATACTTCTGTTTACTTGGGGAAACAAATGGAAAATTTAGAGCAAGATGCACGGATAAGCTATATCCCGAGAACTACTACCTATATTATTAACATACACCCAGCATGAGACAAGGGGTTGGTGTGTTACCTTATTGATGTATGTAAAGTGCTATGGAATTAATAGCACTATATAAATGAATAAAATATATATTAAAGTATATATTAGTGTTTATCCTCAGTTTAGGAAACAATGCCAGGAATACATTTACCTGTAATCTACAAGTAAAAATAAATGACAATTAACTACACACAGCAGCAAAACAAGCGTAAATCACATGGATGCAGTTTAATGAGAATCACCGAAATAACACACTGATTTACAATCCTATCAACTCTATACACAAAATACATATAAACCCAGTATATATATATATATATATTATCAGTGTGGATAGCCCGGTATCGCTTGCAAATCGACAAGAACCGTGTTTATAAGTACCATGTTACGTTTATTTTACATATTATCCATAACCTGGGTGCAGTGACAATATCACATTGATTACAAAGCTTTACAAAATACACCATACATTAAATTAACCACAAACACTTATATTCACATATGTTTATAGTAATCGGGACTTACAATCTCTGTCCCCTTGGGGAGCTTACTAATAGTCCGGTGGCTTACGCCTCCGGCCACTACACTAACAAAGTTCAGTACTATGACCTTCCGGTGCTTCATACAGGATTGTCAACCTAGGGAACCGTGGCTCGCCTCCGTGCCTAACAACCGTACCCAGTACGGGAGTCCGTTTGACCCTGCTCTGACTCGTTACATACGCTCAACGGCACTGTGATCATGTCGGTACTCGCTGGCTTAGTCCCGGCATGATGATATATTCACCTAGTCAGGAATCTGCCTAGGACCTTCCCGATTGTCCATCTTCAAAGTCATGGTCCACAACGTCACAGCCCACATCCATGGACTTGTGGCCCCGTCAATGGCATTACAGGAATTGGCAACCATGACATGGAACCACATCCATACTACTATGGGCCCTATTACCCCTGTCCGGCACCACAGGCTACCCACACCATTAGAGTGTGTTGAGGATCGTACCTCTGCATGCAGCGCAAGCCTCCACACGTCCAAGGACGAAGCCTCAACTCCATCCATACCATGGGTCACTGTCTCTCACATGTATTATACATGTTTACATGGTACATCTATCAAAGGCCATTACCTAAGCATAAACACATAGTTATGTCCTTAACTGATCTGACTCGGACCAAGGCGGCTATGCCCGCCTGGCACACTACATACAATTGCCTCCAAGGGCTACATACATTCCGGTTCATCAGGACCTTTAACGGACTCCACTGAGTCGGTCCCAAGGGCGGTCTATACTCGCCTAACATGATTTACACACTAGGTGCACAGTTCACACTATCGCTCGGGAACTGCTTTCTTACCGGTCACGGATCCGGGTCTCGCTACCTGTGTCACAGGTTCCACCAGGCATCCCCACAGGCTCTTTCCCGGACGTGAGTTGAACCACGTCCGATCTAGCGTCCACGGGTCAACCACAGCTTCCCCCTCCAGGTGCGGACACGACCCCGGACCTCGGCACCGGCATGGAGCTAGCATGCTCCCATCATGTACTCAGAGCCTCTAGACTGCTCTGCACTTGGCTGGTCTCAGCTTCCATCTGAATCAATCTCAGCTTCCAGGATCAAAATCAGCTTCCAGGATCAATCTCTCAATCACTCAGTGCCGGATCTTACTGCCAGCCATCCCACATGGAAACACCCTCATGTTTAATCAGTGTCACTCAGTCAGTGTTTATACCTCCTGTGTTCCGGGTTGTCAGCAATCACATTAATCTATTTCATGGACTCTCGATTATCCACTCAAGCGTCATTAGCTATGAAACTCATTGAGTTCAGGTGGTTCACACAGTAATATCAACAGGAAATCACGGGCCAGTGTGCACAGAGAATCCTACCTAAATGTGATACCCCGCATGCGGATTCATGCCGCGGTGCCTCACAATTATAAATAAATATATATAAACATATATATATATATATATATATTTTCAGCTGTTGGATACCCAGGTATCTTATCTAATGGTAGCGGTTTGTCCTGTTGCAGTCTATACCAGGCCTGGGGGAGTGCGGATTGCAGTTACTTCCAATAGTCTTTGGCACCAAAAACACAACTGTAGTGAACACAAATAGTTCATTGTCTTGTCTGAATGGGATTCTAAGTCTCTGTAGCTTTCGGGGGGGGGGTACAAGTGTGTTCCCCTGGAGACACCACACTAAAGCATGCAGTCTTACTTTAGGGTGCTTTCACACTGCGTTTTTCTGGGATCCGTGGCTGTCCGTTGTAAAACCGACAGCCATGGATCCGATTTGGCCCCCATGTTAGTCTACAGGCACGGATCACATCGGATTTGGCCTTATTGGCATTCGATTTTTGTCGGATCCGACTCTGGCCGATTTTTTGTTGTGCCCAAAAAACGCAGCCTGCTGCGATTTTTGACACAGCGGGTCAAATCGGACAGAATTGGATCCGACCTGATCCGCGCCAAATAACATGGGGCCTATGGAGCGCGGATCCGAGGAAACAGCTGATCGTTCCTCGGACCCGATTTTAGTGTACTGAGCATGCTCAGTACACTAAAATAGCTCTGTGCCATCTAATATCACTTCTGCAATGTATATTCATACATTGCAGAAGTGACATCTAGTGAAAAGAAAGAGTTAAAAAAAAAAAAAATATTATTTTCACCTGTCCCGGGATCCAGCGATGCCTCCAGCGCTCTATGCTTCTAGGACCTGGCCTGACGTCAAAGTGCAGTCACATGACCGGTTATCGCGGTAACCGGTCATGTGACTGTGACATCACGCCAGGTCCTGTGGATCAGAAGAAGACAGCTGGAAGCACCGCGGGTCCCGTGGATAGGTGAGAATAAAGATTTTTTTATTTCTTAAGGTCTGGAAAGGAGGGGGCGAAAGAGGGGGACAAAGAGGGGGACAAAGAGGGGACAAAGAGGAGTCCAAGAGGGGGACAAAGAGGGGACAAAGAGGGGTCCAAGAGGGGTACAAAGAGGGGACAAAGAGGGGGCGAAAGAGGGGACAAAGAGGGGACAAAGAGGGGGCAAAAGAGGGGAGAAAGGTGACAGGAGGGAGAGAGGAGGGGGACGGGGTGACAGGAGGAACAGGGAGAGGATCCAAACTGATGCGGCAAAATATCGGAATCGGATGCCTATTTGGCATCTGATTGCAGGCATCAGTTTGGATCCGTTGCTGTCCGGGGGTCCTACAAAAAGTCTGATCCCCTCGGACAGCACAAAAACGCTGTGTGAAAGCAGCCTTAGTTCTTCACAGCGGGGATTGAGTCTATTCTCTCACAACACGGCTGACCCATCTCCATCAATGCATGCCTCTCCTAGCAGCAGTTCACCTGCTACTTCTTGGGGAATAAGTCTTTGGTCCCCTCCTGGGGTCCGGCTATCATGTTAATCAGTATCCGGTCTCAACTTTATCATGCACCGACTTCTGGAAAGCCGCTCTCATTGCTCACAGCTCCTCAGGCCACTTGTTTACTTCAGCATCACAAACTGTGATTTTTACACCTGTCTCCATGACAACCCCCATGGCTGCCGACCCCACCTTTTTTCAGGCAGAAAATCTCTGCACACTCTTACATGCCACCCCACTAGTGGTTGGCATCCTTGACACACCTCCCCACTCAAAGTCCTCTTGCGCATAGCACTGCGGTGGTATTCCTGCCATAGCCTGAGTTGACCTCCTGAGACTAGACATCAGATTTCCAGTTCCAAAGGCATCAAGGCCTCCACCAGCAACTTCACCAGGAGGAGCAGATGAGGATGCTCCCTCCTGAGGTGTTAGACTCAATTGCACATTGTCCAGATCAGGCACCTCCTATTCTTATTCAGTGTTTATAGAAGGAGGTATAGGGCGCACAACATTCTCTCTCACGGTGGCACATTTACTGCAGGAAAATGGTGGTAGACACAGGGAAGGGCATATCATAACATTCAATATCACTAGGTTGAATCACCCCCCAAGAAACAGGTTCTGGCTCCCTGAAAATGGGGACAGAGTTTTCAAATTGACATAGCTGCAACATGTTTTTCGAAGATTGAGGGTCGGTCCCTCAGTTCCAACCAGCTCTACCTCATAGACCGGAATCTCAGGACTCACCCTTCTTTGACCACATATGGCAATGCCTCCCATCTGTCACTCAACTTGCCAGTTTGCACCTTAGTCCTCATCAACACCATATGCCTCGGGGAGAAAGGCTCAGTTGGCACTGGGTGCGTGTTCCGGTGAGTCACCTGACTGAGTCGGTCACCCACACCTGATGAACCACCCTTAAATGATGCTGATGTTCAGAGGCCTACTCATATGCGGTCTGGTTGGAAATTGATGAGGGATCTGGCATACTCAGCTCTTGAAAATCTCAGCTGGGTTAACTGAATATTAGCATGTGTGGGGCGTAACCTGTAGTGCTATGTACCCTATTATTACAGGCCCACATCAACTTAGGGATAAATTCAGGCCAGTGAGCTCATTGTACATTCTCTAATATTCTCAACATTTGCAAAAGAGTCCAACTGAAACGTTCGCAAGCTCCGTTACCCTGGAGGTGGTAGGGTGTCATGACTGCAGGATACCATACAACCGATACAGTTGTTTCATCAGAGTCCCCTGAAAACACACCCTCTGATCTGAATGTATTCTCTGTGGACACCCGAACACATGAATGTTGGCACATGGCCTTAGCTGCAGACTCTGCCGTTTGATCTCTTGTTGGTACCACCATGGCGTATTTGGTGAAATGGTCAGTCATCACCAGATAGTAAGAGTATTCAGCTGTAGAGTATCATATCAGGACATAAATCGACCATGAGTAGCCCTAACAGGGCTGAAGTCTTAATGGACTGCGTGGTGGCCCGCTGCTCTGAACTTTTACTCAGGACACAAGTCTGACACCATCGGCACGCCTCGGTCACTATTCTCCCCAGTTTGGGGCAGTATAGAACCCTCTGTAATCACTGGAGTATTTTCTCACTCCTGAAATAAGCTCCCTACTCGTGCGCCTCGCTATCACCGGCCCCAGTGACATGGGGATCGTCAGCTGGTGCCTGTGCTGTAACTCAGATTGCAGATAAACTTTGCAATATAACAGGCCATGTTCCACGCACAACTGATCCCACTGACGCAACAGCTTCTTGCCTTTTGTTGACAGTTGGGCTTTCTCTTCCGGACATGGCAAAACTCACCGAAATTATGGTAAATAGTTATAGTATATCAGCTTTTGTCAGATTCAAATACTAAATGATAAACTTCTTTCAGATAGTTTTATTGATATTATTAAGAATCCAGTGTGGATAGGTGATACAGTGAATTGTGATTACCACAAAAAGAACCCACCCCCCCAGTACATACACAGGACAAACAATAAATCCACCACTTGTCAGAACCCTGCTTGGTCCTATTTGGTTCTATATTGACCAGTCAGTCAATCCAAAGATTCTCCTGATGTTGGATAAGGATCAAGTCTTGTCCTTGTGGGTCCGTTCCAGGCTGGCATCTCAGCTCTCCTCAAGCTTGCTCGTTCAGCAAGCTTGTGCTGTGATCAATTAGAAGCAGCCGCTTGTCCACAAGGACAAGACTTGATCCTTATCCAACATCAGGAGAATCTTTGGATGGGCCAGAAACTAGAAATGTTAGAGGGACCTAAACACTTTTCAACATTGTCTATGGAGGATATTGTCATTCTATGTGTTTGAGCAGCATATGATAGACAGAACTGGAGATCTTGGACTATATGTAAAACCTTGATGCTGACTGACCATCTAACACAAAGGTTGGAGGGAAACTAGGAGGAGTTTTGGATGCAGAATTGGTGTTTCTGAATGACCTTTTGAGGATATGTAAGGATTCACTGGAGACGCAAACGGATACATATTGATGAGCTGAATCGGGCCAGCAGATAAGCAACCCTGGGAAAGAACGGCGGGCAGATTCCCCATGCAGAAGAGACCATATCAGTCCTCCAGAAAACTCCTCCTTCCTGGTATACAAAAATCGGTGATCCGGGCTTGCAATATCTGGGTTATCAGAATATCAGTGATCCCTTGACCCCACTTCTACATCCAGCTACCGGCCCACATCCTTGCTCCCGTTCGCTTCCAAACTTCTCGAAAAGCATGTCCACACTGTACTCTCATCCAACTGTCTCTTTGACGACCTTCAATCCGGCTTCCGCCCCCACCACTCCACTGAAACTTCCCTGACCAAAATGACTAATGATTTATTCGCAGCCAAAGCTAACAGACAGTTCTCCATCCTCCTCCTTCTAGACCTGTCCTCTGCATTCGACACAGTCGACCACTGCATCTTATTACAGATCCTCTCCTGAACTCCTCGCCCCATCCTTTCTCTGTTGGGGTCCCTCAAGGCTCTGTCCTTGGGCCTTTCCTCTTTTCAGTCTATACTCTTGGTCTGGGACAACTCATAAAGTCCCATGGCTTCCAGTATCACTTGTACGCTGATGACACTCAGATATTCCTCTCTGGCCCAGACGTCACCTCTCTGCTGTCCAGAATCCCAGATCATCTATCAGCTATATCTTCCTTCATCTCCTCTCGCTTCCTAAAACTCAATGTAGGCAAAACCAAACTCATCATCTTTCCTCCATCTCACGCACCTTCCTTACCAGACTTATCTATCACAATAAACAATATCACACTTTGCCCTGTACCTGAAGTCCGCTACCTCAGAGTAACCCTTGACTCTGCCTTGTCCTTCAAACCGCACATCCAAACCCTTGCCACCTCCTGCCGCCTTCAACTCAAAAATATTTCCAGAATCCGTCACTTCCTCAACCCTCAATCTGCTAAACTAATAGTGCATGCCTTCATCATTTCCCGTCTCGACTACTGCAACCTCCTCCTCTGTGGCCTCCCTGCTAACACATCTTGCACCTCTCCAATCTGTCCTCAACTCTGCAGCCAGACTAATCGACCTCTCTCCTCGCTTTTCCTCCACTTCTCCCCTCTGCAAATCCCTCCACTGGCTCCCAATTCCCAAGCATATCCAATTCAAACTACTAACATTGACTTAAAGCATTAGATGAAAAGTGGTAGTCTGTGCGCTGCCGTCTGTCCGTTGGTTCCAAGAAATCCAAGGAATCACAAGAAGTTAAAAGCAATACCTTTAATGTCTTTTTCTTACGCGTTTCGTGGTAAACCTTTGTGGATCTCTGATGAAGTGGTCTGGAGCACCACGAAACGCGTACGAAATAGACATTAATGGTATTGCTTTTAACATCTTGTGATTCCTTGGATTTCTTGGAACCAACGGACAGATGGCAGCGCACGAACTACCACCTTTTCATCTAATGCTTTAATCGTTTACCTTGGGAGGAGTGCTGCAAGTTGGCTTATGCTTCAATAGCTATTGTGACTCTCACAACAACATACGTTTAGTGCAACAGCACACAATACAACACCCCGGTTACACCCAGGTAAGACCCTATGTGCGCTTTTCTGCTTTTCTTCTAGTTAACATTGACTTACAAAGCCGTCCACAATCTGTCCCCCCATATATCTCTGTACTAATCTCCCGATATCATCCAACTCGTAATCTTCGATCCTCCCAAGACCTCCTTCTTTCCTCCACACTTGTACGTTCCTCATCTAACCGCCTGCAAGATTTCGCCCGAGCATCCCCCATTCTCTGGAATTCTGCACCCAAAACGTCTGACTGTCCTCTACACTCAGAGCCTTCAAGCGGAACCTGAAAACCCATCTCTTCAGAACAGCCTACAACCTGCAATAACCACAGTGCCACCTCACCACTGCTGGACCTGGTCTACCACCGCTAGACCTGGCGCTCCACAACGATCAGAGCAGACCCAACCTACTGTTTCCCTTCCCACTGCCCCGTAGAATGTAAGCCCGAAAGGGCAGGGTCCTTTCTCCCCTCTGATTCGGTCTGTCACTGTTACTTTGTTCATTGTTTTTTTAACTTGTTTGTATGTAACCCTTTCTCATGTACAGCACCATGGAATCAATGGTGCTCTATAAATAAATAATAATAATAGTAATAAAAATACCCATTTATCGGATGAAGCATGTAACAATCTCTAATGTTCAAATGCCCCTGATGAGCCTTTTAAGAAATTGAAAAGGCGAAATACGTTGGTCAGGGTTGTCGTACCATATCTGTGATCATATATTGTTGTTTTCATCTCATTCACTACCCCT
>JARQOC010000002.1:340626358-340786024 GCA_033576535.1 Allobates femoralis | reverse complement strand
CGGTGCGTTCCCTACCCCTGACTCAGGGGGCGAGACATCTGTCATCGCACTCCTGCAGCTCAAGTGAGAGTGTCACTGACCTGTCACTTCAGCTGCAGGTAGCTGTGGACTTGTGCTACACCCCAGGGGGGGTCGATTTGCCCCCCCCCCCCCACCGAAGCTACGGCCGCAGTGATTGGCAGTTTGAAAATGAAACCGCCAATTACCGAGGCTGTAATAGAAAAAGTGCCTCCGCCTTCTCCCCGCCTCTTCCCTGTCCCTCTGCTGGCTCCTCTGCCCCTCCATTCTCCCTCTTGGCCCGGCGTTGATGACCGGAGATTATCGCCAATCTCCGGTAATCGCCGCAACCGCAGCCGTCGTTCCTGCTCCCGCTGCTGCCGGGATGATCGCTGCTTCCTACGCCCTGCGCCTCTTCTTCCTTCTGACAGGCGCAGGCGCAGACAGAGCAGAAACTGCTCTGTCTGCCAGGGATATGACAGATCATGATCCTTGGTTCATACAGGGTTCAATTGTGATCCCATGATGGGATCACAATTGACCCTGTGTGAACCAAGGATAGTGACCTGCCATGACCTTACTGAGGTCATGGCAGGTCATGATCCTTGGTTCACACAGGGGTCAATTGTGATCCCATGATGGGCCACAGTGATTGGCGGAAAAAGTATTTTTTACTTATTACGGATCAGTTTGTGAAGCACCTGGGGGTTCAAAGTGCTCACTATGCATCTAGATACGTTCCTTAGGGGTCTAGTTTCCAAAATGGGGTCACTTGTGGGGGAACGCCAATGTTTAGGCACACAGGGGCTCTCCATACATGACATGATGTCCGCTAACAATTGAAATTGCGTATGGAGAGCCCCTGTGCTTCACAAATGAATCTGTAAAAATGGAAAAAGAAAATTTTTGTGGAAAAAAAAAAGTACTTTTTCATTTTTACGGATGAATTTTCACAAAAATTTTCTTTTAGCCTACATTTTTTCATTTTCACATGGGCAACAGGATAAAATTCATCCTAAAATTTGTTGGCAATTTCTCCTGAGTACATCGATACCTCATGGGGGTCATAAACCACTGTTTGGGCGTACGACAGGGCTCAGAAGGGAAGGAGCGACATTTCACTTTTTGAATGTAAAATTAGCTCCAAAATTGCGCTCCTTCCCTTCTGAGACCCTGCCGTGCACCCAAACAGTGGTTTATGACCACATATGAGGTATCGATATACTCGGCAGAAATTGCACAACACATTTTAAAATCCATTTTATCCTGTTGCCCATGTGAAAATGAAAGAATTGAGGCTAAAAGAACATTTTTGATAAAAAAAATATCCATTTTTTGTTTCCACTTTGCTTTAGTTCCTGTGAAGCACCTGAAGGGTTAATAATCTTCTTGAATGTAGTTTTGAGTAGCTTGAGGGGTGCAATTTTTGGAATGGTGTCACTTTTGGGTGTTTTCTGTCATGTACACCCCTCAAAGGGACTTCAAATGTGATGTGGTCACTAAAAAAATGGTTTTGTAAATTTTGGTTGAAAAATGAAAAATTGCTGGTGAACTTTGAACCCTTATAACTTCCTAAAAAATTTATTCTTTTTCCAAAATTGTGCTGATGTGAAGTAGACGTGGGAAATACTGTTTAATAACTATTTTGTGGCACATAACTCTCTGGTTTAGCAGAGAAAAAATAAAAAATTTGAAAATTGCAAAATTTTCTAAATTTTTGCCAGATTTTTTTATTTTTTTTTCACAAATAAACGCAAAAATTATCTACCTAAATTTAATACTAGCAAGAAGCCCAATGTGTCACAAAAAAACAATCTCAGAATCGCTTGGATCCGTTGAAGCGTTCCAGAGTTATTACCTCATAAAGGGACACTGGTCAGAATTGCAAAAAATGCCAAGGTCTTTAGGGGCAAAATAGGCTGGGTCCTAAAGGGGTTAATAGAGCTGAAGCGTCAGTTTTTTTTTCTATGCACTGACTTGAATAATAAACAAGATTTTACTGCAACATCATCTTTTCTATTTTTCTTGTGCAGAAGTTCAATCGGATTAGACTGTGAATTGTATTTACTTCTGAGCACCGAACAATGGTGAGCCTAGCTCACCTCAGTATCGAGAGGGAAGGAATATGAGAAGGAGTTAAAGAGACAAGTTGCATTGGAACTACATTTGGCCACTTAGCCAACTACCACAAGGCAAGGCGCATCCCAATCACCAGCTTGAAGACAAAAACAAATATCACTATTCTTGAATTTAGAACGAATCTACAAATCTGTAAAAGAAGGAAATTTATACGAGATCAGGAGGATTACTCTCGTAATCAGGTATACAGATGGCGCAGTGGGGAACCTTACAACAGATACAGTTACTCATCATCCAGCAGTGGAGACGAATATGGAAGACCATACCCGCCTCCCCGGTTTTTACGGCAACGCCATCACAGAGGAAAACAAGTTGGGGGAAGAGGCGGGTACCCGACTACATCATTTGCACCACCAACTGTACCAATCGTACCTACCGCCACCGCACCAGACAACCCTCAGATCCCAGGTAAGGCCAACCTGGTATATAACATCTCCCACGTCTTGCTCATTCCTTGAGGGATTTGATTCTTAGGTTGCCCAATTCTTTCATGCCACCCAGAAGTTAGCATGGCATTGAAATATACATACAATTGGTTCAGAATGACATCAAAGAGATGCGCAGACTTCCATCTCCACCATAATTTATCACCCCAAAAAACACAAGCAATAAAAGATTTGATCACAACCCTACAAACCACATTAAATTTCTCATACAGGAGAGAGTCAATCACCATCAACAAACGGGGACCATAGATTCGAAACTTGCTGAGTACCTTGTAAATAGACAACCAATCATCCCTGTGTTTTACATACTGCCGAAAATTCATGAAGATCTTATGCGGCCACCAGGGCGTCCGATTGTGGCTTCCACCGAGTCCATTCTATCTCCATTAGCCATCACATTAGATAGATTATTGACGTCAACTGACATTTATACAAAACCATCTGACAAAAACAATCTCCTGCTCTTTACCGACTGTCATCCAAGACATATCAAAGAGTCAGTTCCATATTCCCCACACACGAGGGTGGCCCGTATAGTCTCTGACCCAGCCATTCGTGCCATTAGGCATAGACAGATGAGTCCTAAATTCCAGAATCGTGGCTATCCGGAGTACCTGATCCAACCCAGACCATGACAGATTAAACAACCATGCCCCCACAGATCACATGTGTCAACTCACAACACATCATTCTTTGAACACCCTGGTATGGAAGATCATTATGAGACACTGGTCAGTTCTTACTCGTGCCTATCCAAAGATAGCAGAATTTCAAAATACTCCCGTATTCTGCTCCAAAAGAGCTTAGATTTTAAAAGATCAGTTAGAGCTGACGTAGGGTCCAATTTACTTGTACCACGTCAAACATTCCTAAGTACACAGCGCAGAGGCACATACCCCTGTTTGGGGTGCTTGCAATGCTCCCGTGTCATCAAAGGGGACACTTTTACACATCCTAGATCAGGGAAAACCTTTTGCATCAGAGGATTCTATACGTGCGACTCCTCCTTTGTCATGTATTTGATTAAATGTCCATGCGTTCTTGGGTATGTTGTTAAAACTACTCAGCATATCTGAGACTGCATAAGTAAACACAAGTCCACTATCCGTTGCGCACCAACTCTGTTGCACATTCCCTGTCATTTTGCCCAGTGTAAACACTCAATCTCCCGGTTAAGGTTCCAGATGATTAAGCAGATCCCATTGAATAGACAATAGAATTCAATAACTAAAATTACGAGAATCATTCTGGATCCATCAATTGGACACCCTTGAACCCCATAGGCTTAACAGGGAATTGGAGTTCAGAGTGTAAAAATGCCATGAATTGTATTGAACATGTTTATCAGACTACTATGGTGTATTCCAGGAGTCACTATATGCAGTACCAGAGCTATATGTCAATTACCTTTATTATGACTTGCTCTCATTAATCGCTCTAATCACTCACATTGTGATTTTGGACATAACACAACTTTTTCCTCCCTCATCGGGAGGACAAGGTGACACAGTCACTAATATCAACTTTCTTTTAAGTTGCCTGTTTTACATATGAGGCCTTGATGTTTCATAAGTATTTCCCACCTTTTATGTAGAATCTAAATGTTGCATTGATTGAATACTAATTCATGCTTTGATTTCTTACAGAGATCATGAACATATTCCCATCCTCTCAGAAAGCACTTCAGCATCATCCGGTATTTCTGCACCTAGGTAACCACCCACGGCACTGCCTTCTCTCTATGACGCAAGCGCTTACTCATTTCATCACAAGAGCACTGCGCATGCGCCCGTGCTATGCTTTCCACTGGCACACTTCTTGTATTCCTTTGATAGGAAACAGAAGGTGCATCATGAAATACCCGCCGATGGTCTATTTCAAGGGTCTTCAGCATAATACTCCTCTCACACAGTGCGGGGCACACCAGAGCATGCTGCTAACATGCCGCTTAAAGGGATCCTGTCACCTACAAAACGCCTCCTAAGCTATCAAAACATGTCCCTGCAGCATCCTATCACTAAGCTCACACTCCTTTTGTCTCCTAAAATCATCGTGTGAAAGTGGATAAAAACGTTTTAATACTCACTCATTAGTGATTTATAATTAGCTGGGGCTATATTCTTTAGCCCTTAGGGCGTGTTGTTTTGCAGCCTGAATGATCCAGCCCTCTCTGTGCAGCTTCTGCTGTGATATGGAGCTGAAGGCAGAACTATTGATTTGCATTCTGTGAGTGACAGAGAGGGGGAGGGTAAAGCCTGCACAAGCAGAGCACACAGACAGAGAGAGGGTGCATCCTGGAGCCTGCAAAACAGCCCACCCTGGTGATTAAAGAATATAGACCCTGCTAATTATAATCACTAATGAGTAAGTATTAAAACGTTTTTATGCACTTTCACAGGATGCTTTTAGGAGACAAAAGGAGTGTGAGATTAGTGAATGGATGCTGCAGGGACATGTTTTCTTAGCTTAGGAGGCGTTCTGGAGGTGACAAGATCCCTTTAATGCCTTCCAGCAGGTAATACTATCACTGGCGATACCTTTGAGAGGACTTCCTGTTGCTTAGTTCACAGCAACACGTCTTTCTAATCTTCCAATTTTTCTTTGCTTTCACCTAGGACTTTGTCCATTATCCCTAAAGCAACAGGATTTCCTCCTTTCATGAGTGCAGACCCAACGGTTACGATTGATCAGTTAAGAACCGTATTTTTCGCTTTATAAGACGCACCCCCAAATTTGGTGAAGGAAGAGAAAAAAAATAATTTTTAGTGTTAAATGGGGTCCATCTTATAATGCCAGGGTCCGTCTAACAAATCATATAGGGTATATGTCCCTCATAGCCCCTCATCCTGGTACATTGTCCCTCATCCTGGGATATAGCCCCCATCCTAGAATTAGCCCCCATAATCTGGATATGGCTCCCATATATTGGATGTAACCCCCTTGTGCTGGCACACGTCCCCCAGTGATGCCACACGTCCTCCATTGATGGCACACATACCCCATTGATGGCACACGTCCTCTATTGATGGCACACGTCCCCCTGTGTTCCACACATCCCTTAGTGCTGGCGCACGTCCCCCTGTGCTGGCGCACATCCCCATTGATGGCACACGTCCCCCATTGATGGCACATGTCCCCCTGTGCTGGCACACCCCCCCTATTGATGGCACACGCCCCCCTATTGATGGCACACTGTCCCCTATTGATGGCACACGTCCCCCAGTGCTGGTACACGTCCCCCAGTGTGGGCTGGCACACGTCCCCTATTGCTGGCACACGTTCCCTATTGCTGGCACATGTCCTCTATTGCTGGCACACGTCCCCTATTGCTGGCTATGGCCCCCCATGCTGCTGCCCATAGTAAAATAAAAAAGACTTTACTTGCCTTCTCCAGCGCTGTCCTCCCAGTGTCTCCCTCCATGCCGCTGTGCTCCTCCACTTCCTAGTTCTCGGTAGTGCCGGTCATGTGATCAGCACAGCAGAGGGACATCATTTCTGCGTGCCAGATCACAGGGCAAGCAGGAGGTATGGGGAGGGCAGTGCTGGAGAAGGTAAGTAAAGTCTTTTTTATTTTACTATCAGCAGCAGCATGGGGGGGCCATAGCCAGCACAGGGGGGGCATGTGCTATCTACGGGGGGGTGTGCAGGCACATATAATATGCGCCGCTCCCACAGTACATCACCTCGTGCGGTTTCAGCACCGCGGTGATGGACAGTGGCAGTGTATATTATATGAGCGGGGGCACGTGACCTTTTTCTGCCTCCTGCATCCTGCACCAGCCCCCCCGGACAGGCTCCAGAGCTGCCCCCACCTTCCCTGCAGTATACAGTGTTGGCCAAAAGTATTGACACTCCTGCAATTCTGTCAGATAATACTCAGTTTCTTCCTGAAAATGATTGCAATCACAAATTCTTTGCTATTATTATCTTCATTTAATTTGTCTTAAATGAAAAAACACAAAAGAGAATGAAGCAAAAAGCAAAACATTGATCATTTCACACAAAACTCCAAAAATGGGACAGACAAAAGTATTGGCACCCTCAGCCTAATACTTGGCTGCACAACCTTTAGCCAAAATAACTGCGATCAACCGCTTCCTGTAACCATCAATGAGTTTCTTACAATGCTGTGCTGGAATTTTAGACCATTCTTCTTTGGCAAACTGCTCCAGGTCCCTGATATTTGAAGGGTGCCTTCTCCAAACTGCCATTTCTCCTTCGCCTCATTGGGGGACACAGACCGTGGGTGTTATGCTGCTGTCCACTAGGAGGCGACATTAGGCAATCTCTGAAAAAGAGTAATTGGCTCCTCCTCTGCAGTATACACCCCCTGGCAGGAGCCTTGCCCGACCAGTTTTTTGCTTAGTGTCTTAGGAGTGCAGACCTCTTTATTTTTCTTCTCTTACTTTTCTCTTTATTATTTTTTACTTTCCTCTCAAGAGGACATACCATTGGGAGGAGTATTGCAGCTTCCATACTCTCCAGATAATAATTCTCTGGGTGCGAGTCAAGGCTGTTCCTTCATACTCCTTCCTCATTTGGCACATGGTCATGGGACCATGTTGGATAGCTCATGGGAGAGCTAACCTCCCCGGTCTCGGGTCGAGGTACCAGGTATGTTGCCACAGGTTCTGGCCTGCCACAATGTCCTTCGGAGGCTGCAGCAGGCTTACTGACCGGAGGGATCCAGTCACAGAAGGGGAGTGCGATGGGGCTTCCGGATGGAGCGCACAGGGACCAAAGGGCTCCTTGCTAGCCTAATTTCCTCCACCCCCCCCTCCACATTCCCCCGTGCACCTTCATGTTTCCCCCTGCATATCCATGCCTGTGGATGCAATACGAATCCTCATGCATCCACAGCCTTCCCTTTTGGCCTCGTCATCAGGGACCCCCTTTTGGGGTCCGTGCTTCGCCTCCACTTTCCCCTGCGGCTAATGCGGCGACTATTTAGTCCTCCGCACCGTCTCCTAACCTTTTTCAGGGCCGAGAATTAATCTAGGCCCCGGCTTCGGCCTAGCGCTGGTCGGCACGCCCCCCGCACGCCCCGGGACCGTGGTTTGGCGCTCCCCGCGAGACTTTCTGCGTCTCTAACCACGCCCCCTTATTCCTTCTCCGGTGTTGATCAGCGCCGTCCGGAGCCGCTCCCCTCGGGCCGCAGCTGAAGAGGGGGCTCTGAATCGCAGCTCCGCTCAGCAGGTGCTGAGCCGAGCGGTTTAAGGCGCCAGTTTAATGTTCCAGTCTTCCCACCGCTGCCATCTTACAGGGAAGTCTGAGGGAGCAGTCCAGTTACTACAGGAGCCCTACAAGTAGATCTCCTCCAGGAACTAGCTAATTGCTTAGCTACTTATTAATGCACATTCCTGCATATGTTACTGTGATATATTTTCTACAGTTTTTCTTCTCTCCAGCACGGCAGTACTTATTCAGCAGTTGATTCCTGCTGCTCCTCTGTCTCTCAACCCCCCTCCCCCTCTCAGCCTGTGTATGCTTACACTATTAAGTCTTGCAGCCAGCAGGAGTTTAAGCTGGAATTTTTGCTTATTCCCATAGACAAAACCTCTCCTACTAGGGGGGTATTTCTAGTGGGGACTGCAGATGAGAATACAGTGCCTATAGTATATGGCAATGTGGTTGGATCAGGAGATATATGAAGTTATGACGTAATGTGGACAACTTTGTCCATGTCTCATAAGGCATGAGGCTTTGCCCCTATTACCATCTATCTCGGGGCATTCCCTGGTCGACCCGCCACATGATGGCCCGACCTTCCTAGGCCATCCACAGTGGGGTACTCAGACTGACGCCGAGATACCTTTCAGCTGCCCGACATGCTTCTTCTAGGTTCTCCTCATGTGAGGATGCTGGGTTGAAGCGGAGATTCTGCTACATCACCGTCACACTCACCCCCCGCAGTTGGGGGTGCTGTTGCAGTCGTCATATTTGAAGACTGCATGACGCTGTCAAGTTCTTCCTTTGTCACCCATATTTGGACAGCTGCGTAGAAGTTGATTCTTCTCAGGACTGCCCAGCATCCTTCCTCTGTACCAACAGTTGGGCCTCTGAGTAACAGCATAGCGCCAAGTCTCCGGACCGCTAGACAGTTATCTTGGGCCCCAGCCACCATCGCTAGCTCACCAAGATTCCTATTTAACAAGGGGATCACTCTCAGGGGCATTTGTTTAACGGTTCTTACCGTTGGTAGGTCGACAGGATCTCGATGTGGTTCCTTCACCATTGTATTTCCCGACTCCGGGTCAATCACCCGGCCTATGAACACAGCTGATCTTCCTGCAAAGGTCCTGTACTCAGCTCCTGCAGGGAACCAAGCGTTCACACAATGGACGGTTCCCCCTCGGTTCAGGAGACTCTCCGGTCTCCGGAGACGCAGGGTTTCGAGGATCACTATCCCCTCTCACACAGAGGTTTCAAGGACGGGTCTCTGGCACCTGAGGCGCCTTGCATGCTCCTCCCTCAGCTCTCCTCTGTTGGGGTGCAGTTTTGAGAACTCCTAGTTATATACCATACTCCTTCCTCAGCTCCCCTCGGGCGGTGTGCAGGGTCAAGGTTAAGAGTGCCGTATGTTTTTTCTTCTACCTCCACTTTCCTCTGGTGGAGTCTCCGGTCGGAGTTCAGACATCAGTAGCCTACCCAGCCTACCTCCCCAAGCTACAAAACATCAAGATGCTGGGTTGCTGGACGTGGAACAAGAGGGCCTGCGGCCACTCGCCACACCTGTCATGCAGGTGAATTGAGAACACATGTGCAAGTGCTATGCAAGGTCCGACCTGACGCAGGACCTACCAGTCTCCGTAATCTACACGGACCCAACTCTGGTCGCATGAACCTCAGGTGGACCGTCTGGTACGCGGCATGGCCGTGAGGACGGTCCCTCTTCTTCCTCACTTGGAAGTTCCTTCAACAGCGGCACAGCACAACTGGGTCTCTCTCTCTCTCCCTCAGCACACTGCCCTACGCAAGCGAGACCTGGTCCCAGATCTACTGAATCCAGCACGCACTCCCTCATTCATGCAGCAAACATTGTACGGCCGTAATTGCTGCCAAAGCTTTACCTTCAGGATGGGCGTTTGGCATACATTTGTAGGGCAGAGCCTGCCCCTACGGAATCCCTCACGGGTTTTTTGGTTTGAAGGCAAACTGAGGCTTCAGGATGAAGGAGCTTCTCCCTTGCACTGTCTAACCGTCTATTCTCCACGTGGAACAGAAGGTTTAAGGTCCCTAACAACGGCTTTTTTCTCCCAGTTGTCTCGCCATTCCCGGCAGTTGCGTCTGCTAAGCGCGACGGTACCTTGGCGTACTGATTTCCCGCAAACTACAACAGGCAGAAACACGGGGTGTTTCCTCCACATACCTCCTCCTGCCACAATGGATGATGCCTGGCGACGTTCTATGCGTTCCGATCTCCCCTGCCATGATGGATGCAGTCGTGGGCGAAGATTCCTATGCGTTCCGATCTCCCCCTGCCATGATGAAGCTGTCGTGGGCGATGGTTCCTATGCGTTCCGATCTCCCCCTGCCATGATGGATGCAGTCCTGGGCGACGGTTCCTATGCGTTCCGATCTCCCCTATGGACGACTTGCCACAGACGCTCAACATCAAGCTCCTCACAATGGATATCTGAGTTTTCTGCGGATGGCATAGCTCCGGGCCAATTTTCAGTCTCCCCAGTCGTCTCCGGCTCCTGGGTTGCAGCATAATGTTGGCCATCGCAACAGCTGAATCAATGCCACAGACTAAATGGCACAGTTCCTGATACTTCTGCAGTCTCCCCAGCCGCCAATGGTCCCTGGGTTGTAGCGCACTAGCGATCGCCGAACCAGCTGGATCACATCAGGCATACAGAGTACAGCTCTGCCACCCGGAACAAGAGCAGAATATCGGTGCGCCTCTCAGGACCAGTTGTACTCCATACGCCTTAATCTAGCAGAGAGGCCCCCTTTGTTCCAGATCGCTTGAAGAGCTATCCACTGGAGCTACGATGTTATGCTTGAAAACGATATATAGGTGCTGTGACCTAGTGGTAAGCACAGCTGTCTACCAACGCAAAAATGCCCGGTTCATGCCTGGGTACAGACATCTTGTTAATCTTCAGTCATAGTGACTCTCGCCTATGTTTTTTTTCCCGGACTACGGATGGTTCATCAGTTCCATCTGACGAAGCTGAATACATCTTAGTTGTCACATGTTAATCTCCAGTTAGGCTACTTCAACAGTCATGTGATACACTGGGCAGATCTTTTCACCAGTGGGGCCGTCTTATCCTGTCTGACTGTCGTTAGTCAGAGGTTTTTTCTTTCAACGGGTCTTGGCTTCCTCGAGTTCTCTAGTCTGAGCACGGATACGATAATCCGCTCCTGAATACAGTTCTTTCCCTTGTATGTTTGTATCTGCATACCCTTCACGGATGCACGCACAATCATATCCAACGGAGTGCCCTCTCTCCTTTGGGCCCACTTTCCACCCAGACAGTCCAGGGGTTTTGATCTACCTCAACGTGTCGCTGCCAGCAGATGTCACCTTGTTCTCTGTCTAGGTTTTCTGTTCATGGTTCATTACTGCCAGACGTTTGATGTCCTGTCCTCGCCGGCAGACTCCATAGGTTTGGGGGGGTTTTCTCCCTCACATTCTGTGGTTTTGAACATCCATAGGCATGGATGTTTATGTATGTATGTTGTGATATGACAGTCAGCCATGGTCTGAATGGCGGCACTATACATGGGCAGTATGTTTCACACAGGCAGAAGTCTGCTGCGATGTTCTTATGAATGTCTTGCCATGGAAGCCACAGTCTGCTTAACAATCTGGCAAGAGTTAAGCTTGCAACTTGCTGGAGATGTGGGTGTGTCTCAGGTTGTCTTAATGGAGTCTGTGTTTGACATGTGAGAGACAGACAGAGACTGAGCATGGAGAGCTCAGGTCCTGGAGGCCTGTGGGGACTGACTACAGGCTGTATGTGAGGTAAAGACAGACTATACTGGGCAATATGTTCTGTGAGCTGCAGAAAGGCTCCTATTTATATGCTGGAGGGCGGTTTATGCTGAGACAATAAACCGACATGAACTTTTTTAAGTGGAGAGACTGTTGCTGTTTCTGAATATTGCTGCTAAGTGAGTGAACCCCAACCCGATCTGTGATCACTACATCACAATGTATATAGGTATATATATATATATGTGTGTGTGTATATGAAATAAGGCCTATTTCTCACTCGCAGTGGTTTTTCACGCATCATGGCTTTCCTTCCTGGGATGCCCTTGGTTTTTGGCCACCCTTGCCGGGGCGTTCACAGGTGTTTTTAGGTAATTCTCACTCTGGTCCTGTTACCAGAGACCTGAGTTTTTTTCTCCGGCTGCCATCGCTGTATGCACTTTAGATGCTGGTTCTGCGTCCTCATATGCTTCCGGCTTCGGTTATCCCTTTTTTATTCTCAAGACCCTTGCTGGTTTTCTCGAGAAGTTTCCATACGCTGTTCCCAGAATTATGTGTCTTTCTGGAGACACTTCCATTACCGGTTCATACTGTTCGGCTGTGGCATTTCCTATTTGCAGCCTTTCCTCCACCTTTAAGGGTGCTTTGACCTACGCGGTCACCCTTATGAACGTGGTCTTTTCATCCCACCTGCAAGTCTTTTTTCTTCCATCCCTGTGTTTCATACCAGGGCACTGAGTGATGTTAGGTACACTCGGTCTCTCTGCCACACCTTTTGTGCCTGTTTGGACATTTCCATACATGCAGATGCCGGACTCTCTAGGTCATTTTTTTCTTCAGTTATGATACCAAGGCACTATGCCAGGTTCCCCGGTCACAGGTTTTCTGCCTTAGAACTGCTGGCTAGAACTGCTGGCTAGATATGGTATCGTTTTTCGGTCATTGAATACTGAGGTTCTCTACTCCTAGGAAAGGAGTATCCTAGATCTTTGGCGCGAGGTCTGAGTTAGTCTTGTTTTTGGTAATCATTTTGACGTCTATACTCAAGCGTTAACTAACGCAAATCCGGGTATACGTATTCCCCAGGCGGCAATATTCCACCTCGGTAGTGCGCTTTTTAGAAGAGTTTATAACAATATTCTCTACCCACCCAGGGACTGCTTTAGGACGTCCCACGGTCTGTGTCCCCCAATGAGGCGAAGGAGAAAAGGAGATTTTTGTGTACTCACCGTAAAATCCTTTTCTCTTAGCCTCTAATTGGGGGACACAGCTCCCACCCTGTTGTCCGTATCGGGCTTTGTGGTATTGTTTCCTTTTTAAGATGCTTTCCGGTATACGCGCCTTCTCCCTTAGGCTCTACACTCGTTGAGCCTTATATTGTCTTCTGTTGAGCTCTACGCTCTATCGGGGTCATTTATAGTCGCCTTGTTTTTTTGTGACCTGCTCCTTGTCACTGTCATATTTTCCTACTGCTTTAGCACAAACTGGTCAGGTAAGGCTCCTGCCAGGGGGTGTATACTGCAGAGGAGGAGCCAATTACTCTTTTTCAGAGATTGCCTAGTGTCGCCTCCTAGTGGACAGCAGCATAACACCCACGGTCTGTGTCCCCCAATTAGAGGCTAAGAGAAAAGGATTTTACGGTGAGTACACAAAAATCTCCTTTTTTAGATCTCTCCACAGGTGTTCTATGGGATTAAGGTTTGGACTCATTGCTGGCCACCTTAGATGTCTCCAGTGCTTTCTCTCAAACCATTTTCTAGTGCTTTTTGAAGTGTGTTTTGGGTCATTGTCCTGCTGGAAGACCCATGACCTCTGAGGGAGACCCAGCTTTCTCACACTGGGCCCTACATTATGCTGCAAAATGTGTTGGTAGTCTTCAGACTTCATAATGCCATGGACACGGTCAAGCAGTCCAGTGCCAGAGGCAGCAAAGCAACCCCAAAACATCAGGGAACCTCCGCCATGTTTGACTGTAGGACCGTGTTCTTTTCTTTGAATGCCTCTTTTTTTCTCCTGTAAACTCTATGTTGATGCCTTTGCCCAAAAAGCTCTACTTTTGTCTCATCTGGCCAGAGAACATTCTTGCAAAACGTTTTAGGCTTTCTCAGGTAAGTTTTGGCAAACTCCAGCCTGGCTTTTTTATGTCTCGGGGTAAGAAGTGGGGTCTTCCTGGGTCTCCTATCATACAGTCGCTTTTCATTCAGACGCCGACAGATAGACGAATAGTAAGGGTAGACACTGTTGTACCCTCGGACTGCAGGGCAGCTTGAACTTGTTTGGATGTTAGTTGAGGTTCTTTATCCACCATCCGCACAATCTTGCGTTGAAATCTCTCGTCAATTTTTCTTTTCCGTCCACATCTAGGGAGGTTAGCCACAGTGCCATGAGCTTTAAACTTCTTGATGACACTGTGCACGGTAGACACAGGAACATTCAGGTCTTTGGAGATGCACTTGTAGCCTTGAGATTGCTCGTGCTTCCTCACAATTTGGTTTCTCAAGTTCTCAGACAGTTCTTTGGTCTTCTTTCTTTTCTTCATGCTCAATGTGGTACACACAAGGACACAGGACAGAGGTTGAGTCAACTTTAATCCATGTCAACTGGCTGCAAGTGTGATTTAGTTATTGCCAACACCTGTTAGGTGCCACAGGTAAATTACAGATGCTGTTAATTACACAGATTAGAGAAGCATCACATGATTTTTCTAACAGTGCCAATACTTTTGTCCACCCGCTTTTTTATGTTTGGTGTGGAATTAGATCCAATTTGGCTTTAGGACAATTCTTTTTGTTTGTTCATTGAAGACAAATTAAATGAAGATAATAATACCAAAGAATTTGTGATTGCAATCATTTTCGGGAAGAATCTGAGTATTATCTGACAGAATTGCAGGGGTGTCAATATTTTTGGCCACAACTGTGTGTGTGTATATACTGTATATAATATATATATATATATTATATATGTGTGTATGTAGATATACTGTATATGCGTGTGTAATTATATACATATATACACACACACTGTGCTGTAGCGGTCATGGACCGGGTCGGGGTTCACTCATTTGGCAGCGATGTTCAAGCACAGCAACAGGCTCTCAATGTAAATAAATGAATGTTGGTTTATTAATTCCGCATAAACTGCCCTCAAGCATATAAACAGGAGCCTTTCTTTTGCTTACAGGAACATATTGCCCAGTATACAGTCTGTTACCTCACACACAGGTGCACAGGTTTGGGTATGATTCTCCAGCACTATCCCAGAGCAGTCTCTGACTCCACTCACAGGCCACAGCTCCAGCCCTGGTCTCTGCTCATGTGTTACACCCAGCCAGCTTCCACAGCTGGGGCTTGTCCATCATCAGAGCCTACTGCACCCACAACATGTGCTCAGCAGCAGGCTTTTCCAGCCTCCGGGACCGGAGCTGACATCACCTCCTGTGACCAGTCAGAAGTCGCATGATATCAGCCCTGGATAAAGGACGAAGTGCCGCTCGACCTGTGCTGCTGTAAAGGACCACTAGAAGCACGGGATATCTGGGATAAGATGTAGGTTTAATTTCGACGCGTTTCGGGGCTGCTACCGGGCTCCTTCCTCAGGGACAAACCCTTGTTCAAAAGGATTGTCCCTGAGGAAGGAGCCCGGTAGCGTGTCGTAAGTTTAATTCCAACACGTTTCATCTTATCCCAGATATCCCGTGTTTTTGGTGGTCCTTTACAGCAGCGCAGGTCGAGCGGCACTTCGTCCTTCATCCAGATAATCTTCACTGTGGTTACCAGTGGAGGTGTGGACCGTGCAACAGCTGTTTTTAAGCGATCATACTTGGTTGTGGGTTACACAACCATATCAGGTGAGCAGCTAGAGGAGGTGTGTTAACTCATACACACACACTTGCATTAACTCTTTCTACTGCCACAACACACATGTATACACATACACACATATATATATTTATACGTACATATGGGTGTGTGTGTGTGTGTATATATATATATACAGTTGTAGCCAAAAGTATTGACACCCCTGCAATTCTGTCAGATAATAACTTAGTTTCTTCCTGTTTATTCTTTGGTATTATTATCTTCATTTAATTTGTCTTCAATGAACAAACACAAAAAGAATTGTCCTAAAGTCAAATTGGATCTACTTCCACACCAAACATAAAAAAGGGGGTGGACAAATGTTAGAAAAATCATGTGATGCTTCTCTAATTTGTGTAATTAACAGCACCTGTAACTTACCTGTGGCACCTAACAGGTGTTGGCAATAACTAAATCACACTTGCAGCCAGTTGACATGGATTAAAGTTGACTCAACCTCTGTCCTGTGTCCTTGTGTGTACCACATTGAGCATGAAGAAAAGAAAGAAGACCATGGCACTGTGGCTAACCTCCCTAGATGTGGACGGAAAAGAAAAATTGACAAGAGATTTCAATGCATGATTGTGTGGATGGTGGATAAAGAACCTCGACTAACATCCAAACAAATTCAAGCTGCCCTGCAGTCTGAGGGTACAACAGTGTCGACCCGTACTATCCGTTGACGTCTGAATGAAAAGTGACTGGTAGGATACCAAGGAAGACCCCATTTCTTACCCCGAGACATAAAAAAGCCAGGCTGGAGTTTGCCAAAACTTACCTGAGAAAGCCTAAAATGTTTTGGAAGAATGTTCTCTGGTCAGATGAGACAAAAGTAGAGCTTTTTGGGCAAAGGCATCAACATAGAGTTTACAGGAGAAAAAAAGAGGCATTCAAAGAAAAGAACACGGTCCCTACAGTCAAACATGGCGGAGGTTCCCTGATGTTTTGGGGTTGCTTTGCTGCCTCTGGCACTGGACTGCTTGACCGTGTGCATGGCATTATGAAGTCTGAAGACTACCAACAAATTTTGCAGCATAATGTAGGGCCCAGTGTGAGAAATATGGGTCTCCCTCAGAGGTCAACTGTCAGACCACAACTGTTGTGTATATTATATATATATACATCCACAGTAAAGGAAATAATAGCCGCACTCACCACTGTTGCGATCTTCAATCTTTTAATCCATATGTCCAATTCTGGATGACAAAGCAGGGGAGGGGGGTGCAGGGACGGCAGGACAACTGCTTGCCGTTTCTCGGTTAATTACCGCTTCAACAGGTCCTCAATAGCGTCTGACGTCACATCTTGGGCTTTATTGATCTGGCCCCTGACGCCACTACCGCTTATTGACAAAAAAGACATACATGTGTGAATCTATCAAAACATAAATGTATCTTAAAACGAAATGCCCTATTCAGCTGTGTTTTTTACAAATACGGTACTTATACATTACTATTCTATATTTCTTGCACTATATCCGCCCGGACTACTATAGCAATGCCATTAGCTTCAATCTCTACCATATTAACTGACATAGATGAGTGCATTCCCATAGTTGGTCTATCATATGCGTCTCACCTACGCTCTATACCTTATTACATGACAGACAGGCAAGTTACCATAATTATTCTATTAGAGCCAACAATGCTTTTTCTATAAAAAGCAAAAAATGGTTTAGTAATATTGCTCCTATCTTAGGATTAACAATCATTATGCAGTGTACTCTATCTAGTTTATATACTTCTTGGTATTATCACTAGTTTCCAGATGGAAAAGAATAAGAAATTGCATAAAAAGTTGCAGCGGAAACGGACCGAGGCAAAAAAAACGGGAATAAACTCTGAGACAGACAAGTAACTATCAGTTAAAACTACTACTCCCTTGAATCTTATAAAAAGGCAGCCAGATCATTTTTCTCTTTTAAACCTAGTGGTCCGCATTCCTTCAGCTCAATAATCCACCTACATTCTCTTTGCAACAATAATTGATGCATATTACCCAGGTCTGTGGAGTCGGTAAATCAAACCACCGACTCCAACTCCGACTGCTGAATTTCCCTGACTCCGACTCCTTCAGTCATGGCTCGTTTTTAAGTGATAAAATTATTGTAGGTCAATGGTAACATTAGGCTTTAATCATTATAATGACATAATAATCAAGATATTTAGATAGAACATAATAATAAATCATAATAATAATATTCAGCACATTCTGCATTGAACTACTATTATATATTTAGGAGTTGGAGTCGGAACATTTTTTACCGACCGACTCCACCAAAATGGGCAGCGACTCCGACTCCGACTCCACAGCCCTGAATACCTCCTGTGGCTGACGGTTTAATCAACTCTAACCCTACGAATGTCAGCACATCAGCGTTTCCATCATGGACGTCGTTTACATGTCTAATTAATTTTGGACTACCGATCCCAGTTTTTGGGTAAATAAAACTTTATTAAGGCTTTGCAAAAAATTTTACAAATTGAACATCAAGGTTCATATAGAGAAAATGTAAAAGAAAAAACAACAACAGCTTGTAGTGCGCCTATACACATGGGGCTGTTAGCGGGCGGTTCTTTTGCATTTAAACTCACCTGGTCTGGTTATAAACCACAGCCCGTAGATAAGCTTATTAATTTGAAGCAGCAGAATCCTCCGGTTCCGTCCTCGTGCTTCCTACGAGGTCTTCTCACTTGAGAAAGACTGTGTGTACGTCGAAATGCATTGGGTTTTGAGAGCCTTAAGCTTGAATAATTATAACTGCAATTATTTTAATAAAGTCCGGAAAAGAAGCCAGCATCAGAGATCTTCCTTACCTCAGCGCCCAAACATACATCACGCTTCCATCTTTTTGTATCATATAGAGAAAATGACACAATATAATGTTCAAGGGAAACAACGTACGTTCAATAAAGTATCAACATCACAGGATGAGATATTTTTGGATGAGCTGGTAGTCATACCGTTTCTCTTGTTCAATTCAATAAGCGCTATAAGCACTATATGTTGCCCTCCTCCGACACCTGCCAAAGAGGGTTATGTCTAGTACTAAACAACATAAATCTCTGTAGATATTTATGTCTCAACATTTATTGGTTCAGGTACTAATGTGTCTATATTCGTCCAGGATTATGGCCTTTAGTAAAGCTGGGATTCAAAGAAGTAGAAGAGCGAGAAAAGATGAGCGAAGGGAGAGTATATTGGGAATAGGGTAAAAAAAAAAAAAAAAAACAAGAAAAGAAAGAAAAGTAGGGCGAGGCGTAGCAATCCCCCAAGTGAACCTAGGGAAGAGCAGAAGTGTGAGTCTTGATGTTCTCAAGTAAACAGGTCCTCGAAGTCAGGTGAGTCTCTGTATAAAACCCATTCAGTCCAGGTAGACACATAGGAACGTTGGGTCTGAGATAGGTCAGCCAACAATTCTTCATACCTACGGAGCTTTTCCATTTCTGAGTACCATTCTAAGATGGAGGGGGGGTCACGTTCCTTCCAGTGACGAGGAACCACACTGTGTGCTGCGACAAGACAAAATCGGAGGATGTCTGTCCTCTGTACCTTCCATGAGCCAGGGAGCAGAGAGAGCAAGGCCATTTCAGGTGTGCCAACCAGTTTTTTCCCTGTAACCAGATTGTAATTCCGATATACTTTAACCCAAAATTCTTGGATCCATGGCAGCTCCACCATATGTGCAGCATGGTGCCTGTCTCACTTCTGCATCTCCAACACATAGGAGAAGTGTCTGGGGAAGACCTGTGCAGCTTGTCTGGGGTAAGGTACCACCTGTAACGTAACTTGAGGCTTTTTTCCATGGCATCACATGAGCCTGCCAACTTGCGTGCCATGAGAGAACTCTTTTCCCATTCTAGATTAGATATCACCCTACCCAAATCTCTTTCCCAAGCCTCCCGATATCCTGTGTTCTCAACAGCTCCAGACCTGGACAGAATCCCGTGAATAGTCGAGATCCCCCTCAATGGTGCCTCTTCAGCCACAAAAACCTCTTCCATCAGGGAGAGAGGCAATGTTGGATCTTTTTGAATTACAAGGGATCCTATAAAGGACCTCAGTTGCAAGTACTCCCACCATTTAAGTTTAACTTGGAGCAGCTGCCTGAAGCGTCTCGAGGGAGGAAACTCTCCCCTAAGTAGGACCTGTCCAACTCTGGTGCCGTCTGCCTCATTCCATCCCATGAAAGTCCGGCTGGGGAAAGGCCGGGTTGTGAAATACTGGGGTCAGAGAACTATCATATTGTGCCTCCCTCAAGTCTCTCCTCGCTGCCTGCCATGCTCTAATCGTTTCATTCGTAAAGCTAGGAAGGGGACCCAAGGAGGACAAAGCTCCCTTGGAGATCCATTGTAAGTAATGGAGGGGTACTGAGATGCCCTCTTGCTCTATCCGTATCCACTGTTTGGATTTTGACTTAAAATGCCAATCTGTAAGGCGGACCAGAATGGCTGCCAGGCAGTATTTGCGAATATCCGGGAGACCTGCCCCCCCCTTGGTCCCTAGGAGCAGCCAAGTTCCTCAAGCTTACCCGTGCCTTTTTGCCGTTCCAAACAAAACGTATGATCACTGCTTTAAGGGCGCGAAAGAATGCGCCATCAGGCCATATGGGCACTGCCTGAAAAACATAGAGGAACCTTGGGAGAATATCCATTCCCACGACATGGATCCTGCCCAGCCATGACAACCTCAGGGGTCTGTAGATCTCTAATAGAGCCCCCACCTTACTCAGAATCGCCTGATGATTCAATTGGAAGATTTTAGACATGTCCTCCGGAAGACTCACTCCCAGATAAACAATGTGGTCTGCCCTCCACCGGAAAGGAAAATCCCTAGTCACTGAAGCCACTTCAGTTGGTGGCAAGGAGACGTTCAACGCCTCTGTTTTGGAGTAGTTGACCTTAAAATTGCTGAGACCACCAAATGTTTCAAACTCCTGCAATAAGGCGGGAAAGTTCACTGCTGGCTGTGTTACATATAATAATACGTCATCTGCGAAAAGCGCAGTCTTGTGATGAACGTCTCCTACCACCAACCCGTGGATGTCGTGGTTGTCTCGTATAGCTTTTGCCAGATGTTCTATCACCACAACATACAGCAAGGGAGAAAGTGGGCATCCTTGTCTCGTTCCGTTCTTCACGCGAAACGTTCCTGATAATCCCCCATCAATGCGAACCCTAGCGGAAGGACAAGAGTAAAGGGAATAAATCCCATTCATAAACCTGGTTCCCAGGCCAATATGAACCAGTGCCTCTTTCAGGAATCCCCAATGGACCCTGTCAAAGGCCTTCTCTGCGTCGATGGAAAGCAGACATAGAGGGGACTTCCACATCTTAGCCTTCTCAATAAGTAGACAGGATCTAAGAATGTTGTCCCGCTCCTCTCGGCCTTTAACAAAGCCCACCTGATCGAGGTGGACGATGGACGGAAGTTTCGAGGATAGTCTATCAGCCAAGATTTTTGCAAACAGCTTAACGTCCACGTTTATGAGTGATATAGGTCTGTAACTCGCTGCCTCACGAGGGTCCTTGTTTGGCTTAGGTAAAACACAAATGTGCGCCTCCAAGGCTTGTGGAGGGAAGGCGTCTCCCTCAAGAATGGCTCTGAAGGAAGATAGTAAGTGAGGCAGCAAATCACAGAGCAGAGTTTTATAAAAAATGGGCGTGAAGCCGTCCGGGCCAGGACTCTTAGAAGTCGAGGTACTTTTTATTACCTCCGTGAGTTCCTCCGTCAATACGTCCCCCTCGAGGGATCCCCTGTCTTCTTCGGACAAGGAAGGAATTCCTACCCTAGTTATGTAGGATTGCAATTTATTTGTCAATGCTACTGGGTCCATGTCATCAAATTTTCCCCGTATGCCATACAGGTCAGTGTAAAAATCCTGGAACACCTTCGAGATCTCTTCTGTTCTATGTACCAGCCCACCCGATGAATCTTTAATAGACGGTATGTACGTGAGCCCAGACCTAGGGTGTAGTAACCTAGCTAGAGGTCGCCCACTTACGTTGGCTTTTTTGTAGAAAAAGCCTCTGTTCCTCTCTTTACATTGTTCGAACCTTACATCCAAGAGGTTGCGTAGTTCTATTCTAGCTGTAGTCAGCTCCACCAGCATCCCCCCATCCCGTGAGCTCTTATGGGCTGTTTCCAAACTTCCAATCTTTAATAATAATTTGTTAATTTGTTCAGACCTAAGCTTTTTTATTCTGGCTCCATGTTTAATTAAAGTGCCTCGAAGTAGACACTTAAGAGCCTCCCATTGCATAGGTGGAGAAGTAGGGTCCTGTGCATGTGTCTGATTAAACGTTGCTATGTCGGCCTTCAAGTCAGTCAAACAGGTGGAGTCCTTTAAGAGGTGTCCATTCAGCCTCCAAGTCCATACCCTTTTGGTTAGCCCCGGGTTCTCCAAGGACAAAAAGATAGGGCTATGGTCTGACAAGACAATGTTGCCAATGGTAGCCTCAGGTGTCCACGAGAGAACCCCGTGGCTGACGAGGAATAGGTCAATCCTACTGTATGATTGGTGAACCCCTGAGAAATAGGAATAATCCCTACCAGTAGGATTTAGGATTCTCCATATGTCCACCAGCTGCACTCTGCACAGAAGATCCCGGAGAGCCTTCATCCTCTTAGGTGGGGTAGCCCATCTGCCCGACATGGAGTCTACGGATGGGTCAAAGACAAAATTAAAATCACCTCCTATTATGACCTGACCCTCGGCGAAGTCTGCTAGTTTCAGCAGGAGGGCTCTGCATACTCTTGTCTGCTACCTGTTAGGAAGGTACCAGTTTGCTAAGGTCACGAGGTTGCCCTCTATTTTTAGTTTGAGGAAGACATAGCGTCCCCCCGAGTCAGTTATTGAATCTAGCAGCGTGTATGGTAGCCCCCGATGAAAGGCAACCGACACCCCTTTAGTTCTAGCCTCAAGGTTAGTGCTATGGATCCAATCAGTGTAATATTTTTCTCCCATGGCAGGAACATGGCCTTCTTTAAAATGGTCTCCTGGAGAAATAACACTTGAACGCCCCTTTTATGCATATCATATGTGATTTGTTGATGCTTCTGGGGTGTATTAAAACCCCTGACATTTAGGGACCCAATTTTCAGAGCCCCCATCCTCCCGACTTCTGGGGCCGTCACAGTCTCGGGACTCCTGTTACTGTGCCCGCCTCGCCTTTAGAGAAGAGAGAGAAGAAAGAAAAGAAAAAAAAAAAAAAAAAGAAGGGGGGTAAGAAGTAAAGTAAAAGGAGAAAGAAAGGGGGAATACTCCTGGACGGAGTAGATATAACACTTACAAAATTATGGGGTAAATTCTGAACTATAAATATCGTATCTAAGAGAAGAATATGATGTCCCCGTGGGGAGTTACCTTTCCAGGTGAGAGAGGGTATGGGCTCAAGACCCGTTATAGAGTCTGTGTCGGAATTTATTGAACTATCTGCAATGTAGGCTAATATAATCCAAGAAACAAGGTCCCCCCAGACTATCCCCCGAAATTATAGCAATAGGCACATCTACTTATCACCAACCAAATGGATTTAAACATGTCAAGAATGGAAAAGACGTGAATATGAATATCGTGAGATTACTTAAAGAAACTTCTTACTTTTAAACAAGCCATTGAGATAAGGATCAACGAGAGAGAAATGATGGTTCCCATATAGGGTTTGGGGTGGGTGCGAGCAATAGGAAGGAGGGATAGGATAAGTTTATGGGGGAGGGGGGGATGAATGGGAGGAGGGGGGTTGGAGGGGGAAGGGTGTGTAGGTGGGGAAGGGAAGGAAAAGGGAAGGCACATCATATAACTCGTTACATTTCGTTGGCCTTGGCATAGAGGGTTATCCCCTTTCTGCATTATGGATATTAAGGAAGAACTTAAAAACATTATAAAGTCTCGGAAGAGCATCCAATTAAGCTATTCATTGAATGGAAAAAAGTTGGACCACAAACAAGTCAAAAAAGAAAAAGTCACCCCTCCTCTTCCTGATCAACGTCACTGGGTCTCCTCCTTCTACGGTTTCTGGCTCTTCCGTTCCGTCTACGGCGAGGAGCCCGTCCAAGGTGCGAGGGTGGAAAAGATGAGTTGTCAGGCGATGACGACGGCCAATTAGGAAACAGGCCTGGATCTGGGATGTCCAGAGCCTGTAGGAAACCTTGGAGTTCCCTGGGATGGGACAGGTATGCTGACCTGTTTCCCTGTCGCACCTGGAGACGAAAGGGATAACCCCAGGAATATGCCAGTTGATGTTCTCTAAGGAGGTCTAGAAGGGGTCTCAAGGCTCTTTGCTTCTGGAGAGTTCTCCTGGACAGGTCTACCATCAGCTGAATGTTGTATCCTTGGAATAAGATCTCTTCGCACCTCCTTGCCTTATTAAGGATGTCATCCTTAATTCGATATTTGTGTAGTCGACATATGACATCGCGTGGTAGTGCCCCCTCTGCCGGAGGCGGGCCAAGGGACCTGTGGGCCCTATCAAATTCTATGTTCGAATCTGCAGGAGTCTTTCTAACAGAATTGAACAGGCTCCGCAATGTTTCCCCCAGTTCATTAGGGGTGACTGACTCAGGAAGCCCCCGAACTCTTATATTTTGTCTCCTTTCACGGTTTTCGATGTCTTCCAGGGAGTCCAGAAGGACCTCCTGCTGAGAATACTGGAGAATCACAGTGTCTTCCAGTTTCTTGATCCGGTCAGTCAAAGCCTCAACCTTGGTATCAGTTTGGCCCATTCTGTCGGTCTCTCCCGGACCTCTCCCCTGAGTTCTTTGGTCTTTGCCCTGAAGGAAGCCTCCATTTTGGCGACATAATCTGCCAGTTCCTCTCTTGTGGGGATGTTAAGCATGCGAGCCTTAAATGCGTCCCAAGCGTCTCCACTTGCTGCAGCTGTGTCCTGAGGCACCTTAGGAATGCCTGCAGGATGCAAGTTCATTCCACCCATCTGGTGTCCGCAATGGGGACCCCTTGGAGTAAGGAAATGTTGGGGATCCCCTATGTTACCGCTGGGACTCATTGTAGAAGGGATCTGTTGCCATGTCTGTGCCCCTGGATAGTATGACCATCCCTGATATTGCAGACCAGGCATATCCGGATATGTGGGCATAATAACATTGGGAGTCACAACAGGGCTGGGGGCTTGAATCTGCTGTGGCTGCGGGTCTTTAGGACAGCTCCCCTTGCTTACCGCTGCCTCCAGTGTCTCTGATTCTCTGCCACTATCAGTCTCCTCCATCTCCTCTGTGATCGCTGCCGTTGGTGTGTGTTTATGAGCTCCCGGTGAGTCACCTCGCAGGCTTCCTCCTCCGTTTACCGGGCTCCGTGTGAGAGCCTCTGCCACCTCCCCCCTGTCAGCAGTGGGACCTCCAGTGTGAAGGAGACCAGAAGCCGTCGCTGCCGCACCTGAAGTAGACGGCGCGCGTGTGCTCTTCCTTGTGCTTGGTGCCATTCCAGCAGACAGGGGAGCGGGATCCGCCATTTTAGAGCTTGCTGTGTCCCGGGGGGGGCCCAGAAGAACTCCTTAGATACCAAGTAATATGTGCAGGATTCGGGCCAGGGGGGCCTGGGGTCGCTGCACGGCGGGTGCTCTTCCTTCTCACCGACATATGGTGGGTTTCATCCAGGCTGGGAAGCTTTTTTCAGGCTTGGATTGGGCTGAGGGGACAGAGCTCACAGACTAGTGACCGTCTCCCTCCATGGCCAGGACACGCCCCCCGATCCCAGTTTTGATTGATTTATAATGCTCCCTAAACCTTACATAGAGTTCTCTAATGGTTTTCCCTATATAGAAACGCTTGCATGGGCAGAAAACCACATATGACTCATTTTGTTTTACAACTAATGAAAGCTATGACCTTGTATTGTCTATCAGCTATTTGAATAGGGTTATTGGTTTCATGTTTTTCACAGAATTTGCAATTCCTACATTTAAAATTGCCTATGGGTCTCCTTTTATCTAGCCAAGTTTTTTCTTTTTTGGTGGTTATCCTGTTCTTCACCATTCTATCTTTTAAATTATGACACCGCTTGGTGCTCCTATACCAAAAGAGTTCAGTTCTCTGTCTCTCTCTAAGGCCCCTTTCACATCAGCGTTTTTTTCAAATCGCGGCAGATGCGGTGAAAAAAACGCATCTGCCGCGATTACCGCATACCGGCTGCACTTGCGGCACGGTTGCGTTAAGCCCCATACAATGTATAGGCGGGCTTGCGGCAGGTGCGGCAAGTGCGGTTTTGGCACTTGCGGCAGGTGCGGCCGCAAAAAAAAACCGCGGTCAGCCGTGGTTTTTTCACGGCTGCACCTGCCGCAAGTGCCAAAACCGCACTTGCCGCACCTGCCGCAAGCCTGCCTATACATTGTATGGGGCTTGCCGCAACCGTGCCGCAAGTGCAGCCGGTATGCGGTAATCGCGGCAGATGCGTTTTTTTCACCGCATCTGCCGCGATTTGAAAAAGACGCTTATGTGAAAGGGGCCTAAGACATGCCAGAATTTTTTTATTGCACTTGCATTTAAATGTAAAGACAAACCTTTTTTCTGATTTATTATGTACTTTACTTGTTTTTGGCATGTCTATGAGAGCCTTATTCTGAGTTTCTATTAACAGATCTTTAGGGTAACCTCTGTCTAAAACATTTTTTTCTAATTCTTTCATTTGTTGGTTACAGGAGGCATCAGTGTTATTCATCCTTTTTACCCTAAGGAACTGGCTAAATGGGAGGGCTTTCTTAGTTTTGATAGGGTGAGCACTTTCATAGTGCAATAAAGTGTTTGATGCGGTACGCTTTCTATAAAGTTCCCTAGTCAGAGTTCCGTTTTTCAGGGTTAATTTCATGTCCAAAACTACATCACCACCGTACACTGAGGTAAATACCATGTTGTACTTATTAGTGTTGTTCAAGAAGTCGACAAATGATAGAAAATCATTTTTGTCGCCCTCCCAAACAACAAATATGTCGTCCACGTATCTTATAAACATCTTTATGTGTTTTAAAAAGGGGTTAGCTGTTATATACCACATTATCTTCAAAGTGGGCAAGAAATAAGTTTGCCAGTGTACAGGAGATCGGAGTGCCCATCGCAGTTCCTGCGATTTGGTTATACCATACATCATCAAATGTAAAGGCATTGTGGGTTAGAATAAATAATAAGGACTCACAGACAAAATTAACCATCTCCAAGTTTTGACCCTCTACTTGAAGAATGTCTCTTATTATCAATACAGCCATTTTTTGTGGAATCCGAGTATACCGGCTTTCCACGTCAGTGGAAGCCATACTATATCCAACCTTCCATTCAAAGGCATCTATGTTTTTTGCAAACTCGTTTGAATCTTTTATATAGGAAGGAATCTTATTTAACAAAGGTCTAAGGATCCAATCTATGAATTGTGATAGTGGTTCAGTTAAACTTCCAATCCCGGAAACGATTGGTCGTCTGGGTGGACTGCTTAAAGACTTGTGTACCTTTGGTAGTCAATACCAAAACGGTTTCCTGGGATGTTCAATAAACAACTTCTCTGCCTGTTTTTTATCTATTATTCCCTTACTCACATTTCCTCAGGTGGTTCCTCAACTCATTATTATATTTGTATGTGGGGTCGCTCAGCAACTTCATATATGTTTCACTGAATCTAGCTGCCTTTTTGCTTTTTTTATGTAATCCCTTTTATTGAGTAGCACTACCCCCCACCTTTATCTGCTTTTTTAATAAGCACATCTTCCCACTTGAGGATAGTATCAAGGGCCGTTTTTTCGCCTCTAGTCAGATTAGTTTTAGGTTTGGGGTAAATTAGTGCTTCCACCTCCTTGCAGACCATCTCCAAAAACAAGTCTATATTGTTACCCGGGGAAATCGGAGGGTAAAAGTTAGACTTGACCCCTCCCAAGAATGTGGTATTGGATTGTTCCCCATTGTGATCCACTAGGCTAGGGTCTATATCTAGAAGGAAAACTGCATCTTCTTTTACTTCCTTAAGGGAATTTTCATTAGCAAAGAAGCCTAAAGCACCCACATTTATTTGTTGCTTCATTTCTCTTACTTTTCAACCCCGTAACACCGTTTTTATTTTTTCATTAACTGATGAAAAATGTTTAAATAGATGTATTTTTCTTATTGCCCTGTACATATCAACCTTAAACTCAGTGAAATCAAAAGCTTCCTCTGTACAAAAATTCAAACCCTTTTTCAGCAATGAGTCCATATCCTTAGTGATGGTTCTTTCTGTGAGATTAAAGATTTGAATCTGTCCCCCTTCTGAGACATTTAATCTCTCCAGGACACTGTCTTTCTCTTTCCATATGCCTGTATGTTTCCGTCTCCCTCTTGCCTCTTCTAATCCGTCTTCTAAAGGGTCTTTTTCTTGATGTTCATTTTTTTTTTTTTTGCCTCGGTCCTTTTCCGCTGCAACTTTTTATGCAATTTCTTACTCTTTTCCATCTGGGAACTAGTGATAATACCAAGAAGTATATAAACTAGATAGAGTATTCTGAATAATGATTGTTAGTCCTAAGATAGGAGCAATATTACTAAACCATTTTTTGCTTTTTATAGAAAAAGGATTGTTGGCTCTAATTATAGAATAATTATGGTAAATTGCCTGTCTGTCATGTAATAAGGTATAGAGCGTAGGTGAGACGCATATGATCGAACAACTATGGGAATGCGCTCATCTATGTCAGTTAATATGGTAGAGATTGAAGCTAATGGCATTGATATAGTAGTCCGGGCGGATATAGCGCAAGAAATATAGAATGGTAATGTATAAGTATTTGTAAAAAACACAGCTGAATAGGGCATTTCGTTTTAAGATACATTTATGTTTGATAGATTCACACATGTATGTCTTTTTTGTCAATAAGCGGTAGTGACGTCAGGGGCCAGATCAATAAAGCCCAGGATGTGACGTCAGACGCTATTGAGGACCCGTTGAAGCGGTAATTAACCGCAAAACTGCAAGCCGTTGTCCTGCCATCCCTGCACCCCCCTCCCCTGCTTTGTCGTCCAGAATTGGACATATGAATTATGGATTAAAAGATTGAAGATCGCAACAGTGGTGAGTGCGGCTATGTTTTCCTTTACTGTGGATGGACATTGATGCTTTATAATTGCCTGCACCACGATCTGTATACCTACATTTGATGTCACAAGCGTGACAGGGTGAAACCTATGAGACAAGTGTTGGGCCCAGGGACTTCTCTCTTTTTTGCTTGATATATATTATTATATATATATTATATTATACAGTCATATGAAAAAGTTTGGGCACCCCTCTTAATCTTACTCTTTTTTTTTTGTTTGTTTAGAATTGTTTTTTTGCAACAGCTATTTCAGTGTGATATGTAATTACTGATGGACACAGTAATATTTCAGGTTTAAAATGAGGTTTATTGTACTAAGCAAAAATGTGAAAAAAGATTGTTCAACATAGTTGTTCAGGGGAAGGATACAAAAAGTTGTCTCAAAGATTTAACCTGTCAGTTTCCTCTGTGAGGAACATAGTAGGGAAATGGAAGACCACAGGGACAGTTCTTGTAAAGGCCAAAAGTGTCAGGCCAACTAAAATATCAGAAAGGCAGAGAAGAAGAATGGTGAGAACAGTCAAGAACAATCCACAGACCACCTCCAAAGACCTGTAGCATCATCTTGCTGCAGATGGTGTCACTATGCATCGGTCAACAATACAGCGCACACTGCACAAGGAGAAGCTGTATGGGAGAGTGATGCGAAAGAAGCCGTTTCTGCATGCACGCCACAAACAGAGTCGCCTGAGGTATGCAAAAGCACATTTGGACAAGCCAGTTTCATTTTGGAAAAAGGTCCTGTGGACTGATAAAACAAAGATTGATTGTTTGGTCATACAACAAGGTGTTATGCATGGCGCCACAAAAACACAGCATTCCAAGAAAAACACTTGCTACCCACTGTCAAATTTGGGGGAGGGTCCATCATGCTTTGGGGCTGTGTGGCCAATGACGGCATCGGTAATCTTGTTAAAGTTGAGGGTCGCATGGATTCCACTCAGTATCAGCAGATTCTTGAGCATAATGTTCAAGAATCAGTGTCAAAGTTGAAGTTACGCCGGGGATGGATCTTTCAGCAAGACAATGATCTAAAACACCGCTCCAAATCTACTCAGGCATTCATGCAGAGGAACAATTACAATGTTCTGGAATGGCCATCCCAGTCCCCAGACCTGAATATCATTGAACATCTGTGGGATGTTTTGAAGCGGGCTGTCCATGCTCGGCGACCATCAAACTTAACTGAACTAGAATTGTTTTGTAAAGAGGAATGTTCAAAAATACCTTCATCCAGGATCCAGGAACTCATTAACAGCTACAGGAAGCGACTAGAGGCTGTTATTTTTGCAAAAGGTGGATCTACTAAATATTAATGTCACTTTTCTGTTGAGGTGCCCATACTTTTGCACCTGTCAATTTTTGAAATAATGCATATTTCACATTTTCGGTTAGTACAATAAACCTCATTTCAATCCTGAAATATTACTGTGTCCATCAGTTATTACATATATCACACTGAAATAGCTGTTGCAAAAAAACTATTTTAAAAAAAAAAAAAAAAAAAAGAGTAAGATTAAGAGGGGTGCCCAAACTTTTTCATATGATTGTACATACATACATGCATACATGCATACATACATACATACATACTAGATGGTGGCCCGATTCTAACGCATCGGGTATTCTAGAATGTAGTTGACATACTGTGACTGACAGAACTTGTTCAGTCAACATGAGTGAACTACACCGCTCCTCCTGTCACCGCTCCTCCGTCTCTCCTCCTGTCCCCACTCCTCCTGTCACCGCTCCTCCTGTCCCCGTTTCTCCATCTCTCCTCCTGTCACGCTCCTCCATCTCACCTGTCCCCCTCCGTCTCTCCTCCTGTCACTGCTCCTCCTGCCCCATGTTCCTCCTGCCCCCCCCGCTCCTCCTGTCCTTGCTCCTCCGTCTCTCCTGCCCCCTGCTCCTCCTGTCCTCGCTCCTCCGTCTCTCCTTCTGCTCCTCCTGCCCCGCATTCCTCCTCCCCCGCATACCTCCTGCTCCTCCTTTCCTCGCTCCTCCGTCTCTCTTCCTGTCCCTCGCTCCTCCTGCCTTGTGCTTCTCCTCCCCCGCGTTCCTCCTGTCACTGCTCCTCTGTGTCTCCTCCTGACAGCGCTCCTACTGTCCCCGCTCCTCCATCTCTCCTCCCTTCACTGCCCCCGCCCCGCTCCTCCTGTCCTCGCTCCTCCGTCTCTCCTCCTGCCCCGCGTTCCTCTTCCTTCCCCGCGTTCCTCCTCCTCCCCCGCGTTCCTCCTGCCCCCCGTCCCTCTGTCTCTCCTTCTGCCCCATGCTCCTCCTGCCTTGTGCTCCTCCGCCCCCCCGCTCCTCTGTCTCTCTTCCTGTCAGCGCTGCTCCTGTTCCTGCTCCTCCGTCTCTCCTCCTTTCACCGCCCCTCTTCCGTCCCTTCTCCTGCCCCCTCTCCTCCTGTCCCCGCTCCTCCGTCTCTACTCCTGCCCCCCGCTCCTCCTGTCACCGCTCCTCTGTCCCTCCTCCTGTCAGCGCCCCTCCTGCCCCTTCCGCCCCTCCTGCCCTCTCCGCCCCTCCTGCCCTCTGCGCCCACCCTGCCCACTGCGCCCCTCCTGTCCTCTGCGCCCCTCCTGCCCCCTCCACTACTCCTGCCTCCTCCGCTCCTCCACGGTAATAATAAAAATAAAAAAATCTTCAGTGAAGATACTCACCCGTCCGCTGGCTCGCTCCACCTCCGATGCGTCTTGTAGCTCCCAGGGCAGGACCTGTCGTTGCCTGGGAAAACAATCAGCTGATCGGTTTCCCAGGCAACGACAGGTCCTCAAGCCCTGTAGGAGCTAGAAGACGGAGGTGGAGCGAGCCAGCGGACGGGTGGATGGGTGAGCATCTTCAGTGAAGATTTTTTTATTTTTACTTTCAATGTGGAGGAGCGGGGGGGCTTTGAGGAGAGCCACGCAGCGCGTGACTTTTGAATTCTCGCGTCGTGCAGCTCTTTTGCATACTGGCCACTTCCGTCTTCGGCGCGCGATTCCGGCCTCAGACAGAAATGGCCATTAGACAATTATATAGTAGATATACATACATATATGCACACACATAAAGAAAATACATATGTGTGTGTGTGTGTATGTATATATATATATATGTGTGTGTGTGTGTGCGCATTACACACACACAAACCGTGCTGTGCAAATTAATTGGGACAAAGCATTTTTTTAAGTAAGATCGCAAGTTGGGCTTACCAGTCAGTGATTCAAACCAGTTTTAACTGCTTTGAACAGGTGTGAGTGTACAACCTTGAGTTACAAAATGTGGTTTGACTGGTTTTAGTCAGAAAATAACAGCTAGCTGCCCCCTCAGCTTCAGTTGAGAGCTTGTTTCTGTGAGGAGTGGTTTAGTGTACTTTTTCTCGCAGTGTGATTCGTGCCTGCAAAAAATGGATGTTACTCTAGAATTACTCATAATGAACATACAAGTCTGACTGTAAGAGAAATCGCTTCCACCGTTGGTATTGGAAAATCTACTGTTTCAAGAATAATTCGCACACACAATGAAACTGGATCGTTTTCTCCAAAACGAAAAGGGAAATGTGGAAGAGAAAGGAAAACGACACCAAGAACTGATAAAAACACTTATCAGAAATAGTAAAACTAATGCAAGAAAAACTTGCTTTGTCCCAATTAATTTGCACAGCACTGTATATATATTGTTATTTTTGGGAGGGGGGGGACGATACTCGCCTGATGATGCTGCCGATCGTTGCCATGCGTTGCCGTTGTCACAGGGCTGCGTTCACCCGGAGCACTGTGCATGCGCTGGAAATGAATCGCCGCCTGCGTCATATCATAGAACCCGGAAGAGCGGGAAGGGAAAATTGAAATCACCAGCCCCGCTCCAGAAACAATGATGCCGCCCATTGGGGTGTAATTGCATCTGCAAGGCGGGGAAGAGCGGCCCTGGAGACATTGCCCTCTCGTCAGGAACGCCCACTCGTTACGGATTATGTAAGTTTATAAAGTGATCTGTTCAACTTTTATAAAGCCCTATTAGCTCAGACAGGGATGGTTAGGAAAGTGGCTGGAGGCTGCAGGAACAGGTAGTGATAGGTTAGAGGGGCTAGATGAGGTGACAGGTTCCCTTTAAAGTGAACACCTTGAGCTCATACGGGGCTGCTAGGTGACTTAACATTCACTACAACCTTAGACGGTGGCTGCCGGGAGACATGTAACATTTTTGGCAGCCATATATGGGTGCTGCTGGGCGATATTTAACATTGGTTGTAGCACTATATGGGTGTGGTTGGGTGACTGGTAACATTTGTCACAGCTCTATACATGTGCTGGTGGGTTTCATTTAAGATTTGTGCAGTTGATACAGTTGTGGTTGGGATACGTAACATTTGAGTAGCGCTGCAGGGGAGCTGGCAGGTAAGGTTTACCAGTTGGGCAGTCTTATCCAGGTGCCACTCAACATTTCAAACAGTTGTTGCAGCTTTATAAAGGTTCAGTGGTTTAACAGAGAGGAGGTAGCACTCATCGATCAAAGTTACACGGTGCTTTATTTAGCTTTCTTCAAAGCTTACATGCGGTGACAGAGGTTGTGTAAGGGAGGGGTGGGGGGTCGTAACAAAGGGCCGTTTCGCGCTCTAGTAGTGCTTCTACGGGTCACGGGTCACAACAATAAAGGGAGGCATTACTTTCCATTTTATAAGCCCACCCATTAACAATTTAACTCTTTCTAGTGAATATAGAACCCAGCTGCAGTCTACTACAACCTGTGACATATAAAAGAATATTATTCTAATTAGAAAATGCGGCTTGTTAAAATTGATTAAAGTGCTTAGTGATAACAGTGACATCATTAAAAAACATTTTCTCTAATCGAACATGGATTATACATTCATATATACAATAAGAAGTTTAAATAGCATATATTACTGTAAACATTATACCATAAAGATACACTATAAAAATATACTACAAAAATACTGACAGGTCGTTTCTTTCGTTCAAACCAAGCGGGCCCTGAGCGCGTAGCTGTATTATCCATTTTGCTTCTTGCTGGAGTAATAATTTATGTATGTCACCTCCCCTAGGGGACAACTCGACTCTTTGTTTTGGAAATCTGTGACCAGAGGAAGTACACCAGGGATCCTCGGAGCAGTGTGCAGCCAGAGACACTGGCGGTGAGGACGTTGACTGGTATATCCCTGAAAGGACGGCGCAGTGGCGGTACCCAACTCTCTCATAAGTGAGTGCAGCTTTATCAGGGACTGCTAGGTGACCTTTAACATCGGCAGCAGCCTTAGGGACCTATCACAATAGCGTTTTTGTCACGATTCGGGCAAAAAATGTGTCTGCCACATGTGCCGTCTAACGGCCGCACTTATGGTACACTTGCGGCAAGCCCCAGTACGGCATTGCCGCGATCCGGCACTTGCGGAAGTTGCGGCCGCGAAAAAAAAAACATGGTCAGCTGTGGTTATTTTGCGCTGCCTGCACCTGCCGCAAGTGTAGACCAAGCCCATAGACAATGCATGGGGCTTGCCGCAAGTGTACCCCAAGTGTACCACAAGTGTGGCCGTTATGCGGCAGATGCTTTTTTTTTGTCCGGATCTGCTGGATTCGGACAAAAACGCTAGTGTGAAAGGCCCCTTAGGCGGTTAATGCTGGGTGACTGTGTTTATAGGACGCTGTTGGGTGACTCGTATCATTTGTGGCAGGTTTATCCATGCACTGCTGGATGACTGTTAACAAGATTGTATTTGAAATTTGTCAATAAAAATTAATGTTATCAGCAAATTGCACGTAAGGCTGGAGGCACACTGTTATGCATCAAACACGGAGCGTGTTTGATGCATGACAGTGATACGAGTGTGTGGTGCGTGTGGGTGAGTGTGCATGGCTGTATGCATGTGAGTGTGCTGCGTGTGTGGTGTGTGTGAGTGTGATGCTGTCCGCGGTCCTGAAGTAAACTTAAGGACTGCGGACAGCATTTGCCGGTGAATTTAAACTCTGCGGCTATAAAAGCCGCAGAGTTTGAATTTGCCGGTTTCCTGGTACAGTAACCAATCATCGTGCACCGCTGCTGTGGTGCAAGATGATTAGTTAATACACAGCTGATGTGTAAAATTTAAACAACCTGGGGTTTTGCTGCATAATAACCCCATCTGCAGCCTCTGCGGCATGTCAGCACAGAGGCTGCAGATGCAGCTAATAACCCGGTGTTTGAAGGGTTAAAATGATGTTGCTGTGATGGCAGCTTGTGTCCAGGGAGTGTCTGTGCAGGGGTTAATACATTGTTTAAATCAAAGCCGGCAATTGTCGGGTTTTATAAATTCCCTTTAAATGCAGGCAGCGGCACTGTACGCAATTTGCGTACAGTACATACCCGTAAATTGCAATAGATCTCTATAGATATACTCGAGATTACTCCTCTCGTGGTACCAGTACTGCTCACAAAGTCTAGCACAATATCATATTGTGTTGTCATGTTTCCCAATTTACTTTGTCCTATGAACGCATATTTCATTTGTATGCTGCTGGTAATTTGAACATTCCTTGCAGCCCTATACTGGTGCTGCTGGGAAGTATTTAACAATTGCAGCATCTTTCCTTGTCGTCCAAAATCTGGGAGACCCTGACATCGGGTGTTATATGCTGCCCCCTGGAGGTCACACCAATTATAGGAGAGTTTTCTCCTCCTTCTCCTCTGCAGCATATACGCCACCTGCAGGAATACTGTCAGTTTGTAATTTGGTGTCGTTGGAGGCACATCTCCACACTGAAGCTCCTGCTACAGATGAAACTTAGGGGACCATCGGGGTCCCCCGGAATGGGCCTTCGGCCCCATATGCCGTGCTCCCTCACCATACTCTTTCCAAGGGCCTCTGGTGAGGTGGGAGCCAACGGAGGGGTTTACAGTTCTCTGTTCCCCTGGCCTTTACACAGTCACTGTGTGGCCCCCTGTGACGGAGTTCAACTCCTGACAGTCACAGGCTCCTGATGCAGGCTCTACCACAAGGTAATCTGAGCTGGCCCCCTCTTCTCCCCTTCTGGGGACTCAGGTATGTGCAACAGACACAAAATGGGGGCCCCCGCATCTCCAGCTGCGATCCTGCCCCCGGCTTCGCCGGAGGCCCAGGCCTCAGTTCCCCTCCCTGCATGTTTCGCACAGCAGGGGGACGGGGCACAGGGCTCACAGTATGGGGCACACTCCGGTGGCCTCAGGGGTACGTTTTTGCAACTACCGTGCCGACCCCCTCACGTAGGCCGGCCGTGGTATTCTAATCTAGTCCCCGGCTTCGCCGAAGGCCTAGGCCGCAATTCCGCCCCCTGCATGTCTATCAATCGCAGGGGGGCGGGCTCTGCTCTCGCATCGCTTCAGCACACAGGGCTCGGTCTCTGGCCTCTCCCCGAGACCCAAGAAAGTAAATGGGGCCTCAGTTTCCCGCTTTTTTGCGGGCCCTCCCCTCTTCTGGCTCCCCCTCCTCTAGATGAGGGGGCCATTTTGGGCCTCATTCCTTACAGGATTCTGCAGCACACACATAGCTGCTGCTCTGGGAGACTCAGAATTGGGGACCTGGACTCGATTTGGTGTGGATTCTCCTCTATGGCACCTTCAGTTAGACTGTCTTTGGTATCAAGTACACAGGATTGGGTCAGACTATGTGTGCTTCTAAGAGCAAGGGTAAGACCCCCAGGGCTCCGAAATTGTATGCAACTTGTACAGTGTGCAAGGTCATGTTGCCTGAGCAGAGTGTCAATCCCCACTGCTCTGCCTGTGGGCAGAATGGGTCCCTGGATATCCTCGGAACCCGGTCCCAGGTGGATGCCCCTACCCCCTCGGGGATCAGGCGTCCTTACCCCCGGTCTTAACACCGGCTCCTCAGTGGACGGACGTCCTATCACAATCATTGTCCGATTCAGTGGCCCTGGCAGTGTCGCGAGCTATGTCACAATCTGTAGCCACCATGACTGTGTGTATCATTCAGGCCATTAACCTGGGCCCTGATCAGGAAATGGACGGATCCTCTTCGGTCCCGGGTCCTTCTCTTCCGGCGAGGCGTGACAGGGCCACTCCGTCCCTCAGAGGCCCCAGACCCAAGAAACGCCGCCGAGACCCATCTCCCTCCTCGTCCAGATCCCAGTCGAGGGAGCCTCTGGAGGAGGGTGAGGAAGAGGACTCTTCTGCCTCTGGCTCTGAGTCAGAACGGACGGCCTCTGAATCTAGCCCTGAAGGGGACACTTTGGTTGACAATATTGTCTCCATTATCAATAGCATCCTGGACCTGCCTGCTCCTGACACACAGTCTGAGCAGCGAGCCAAGGTCTCACTCAGGGATCCTAAGAAACCTGCCAGCATCTTCTCTGATCATCCTGACTTTACGGACACGGTGCAGAAGCCCAAGGCATGCCCGGCAAAACGCTTCTTACCAAAATCCACGGATCTCAAGTATCCGTTTGCCCCGGCAGTACTATCTAGCTGGTCTCAACCCCCCTAAGGTTGACCCGGCCGTAGCCAGATTGGCTACCAGAACCACGATTTCCATCGCCGACAGCTCCTCTTTGAAGGACTCGGCAGACCGTCAGATTGAACTTCTAACCAAGTCAATCTATGACGCAATTGGCGCTGCATTCCCTCCCGCCTTTGCAACTGCCTGGTCCCTTAAGGCCCTTTCTGCATTTGCAGACGCATTTCATCCATGACCTGCAATGAAGTTCCTGAGACGTCTCCCCTCCTCGAACAAATGGCCATGGTATCAAAGTATGCTCTGAACGCTGTGCTTGACTCAGCCGGGCGTTCCGCAGTGGCAGCTGCCAATTCCCTCGCCATTCGAAGAATTCTCTGGCTCCGGGATTGGAAAGGTGACGCTTCTTCCAAGAAGCACCTCACAGGGATCCCCTGTACCGAACTTATCAAGGACACAACAGGAGGCAAAAGTACACTCCTGCCCCAACAAAAAGGAAGCAAACCTGCGCAGCAGAAACCTGCCAGATTTCGTTCCTTTCATCCATTTCGTTCCCCTGGCTGGTCCTCCAGACAGCCCTCCTCTACCAACAGGACATTTCGTTCTGACAAGTCCCAGCCCTCCCAAGGCCAGGGTTCCACCTGGCGTTCTCGCCAGCAAAAGTCTTCTGGTCAGAAGCCGTCCAAGACGGCCTCTGCATGACTCGCCCGGATCCAGCTCTGCACCGCATGTCGGGGGCAGATTGTCCCAGTTCCGGGACATTTGGCTTTCCGGCATACTAGACCAATGGGTGCGAGATATTGTCACTCACGGCTACTTTATAGAACTAAACTCAGTCCCTCCAAGCCGTTTCTTCATGACATCACCCCCTCCCGCCAAGGCCCACGCCTTTCATCTAGCGCTGGAGTCCCTAAAGCGGGAAGGAGTCATCGTCCCAGTTCCCGAAAGGGAACGTTTCAGGGATTTTACTCAAATCTCTTCATTGTGCCCAAAAAGGATGGGTCCGTTCGCCCCGTGCTGGACCTAAAGCTCCTCAACAAGCACGTCAAAGTGAGACATTTTCGCATGGAATCACTGCGCTCACTGATAGCCTCGATGTCTCAAGGGGAATTCTTAGCATCCATAGACATCAAGGATGCATAACTACACATCCCCATCGCCCCAGCTCACCAATGGTTCCTGCAGTTTGCGATTGGGGACGACCATTTCCAATTCGTGGCCCTCCCTTTCGGCTTGGCCACCGCCCCACGAGTATTCACCAAAGTGGTGGCCTCAGTGGTCTCCATACTTCACTCTCAGGGGCTGTTGGTCATCCCTTATCTGGACGACCTCCTTGTCAAGGCACCCTCGCATCAGGATTGCCGGCAGGCCGTTTCCACTACTCTGTCGACTCTCAGGAAGTTTGGCTGGATCGTCAACCTTCCGAAGTCGGTTCTCGCACCCACCCAGAGTCTCGTGTATCTGGGGAAGCAATTCGACACTTGAGCAGCGTTAGTGCGACTGCCTCACGAGAAGACCGTCTCACTCCAAGCGGGAGTACGCTCCATCCTCCCACCTCGCTCGTACTCCATCAGGCGCCTGATGCAGATCCTAGGAAAGATGGTGGCCTCGATAGAAGCAGTCCCATTCGCACAACTCCATCTGCGTCCTCTTCAGCTGGAGATCCTTCGAGTCTGGACAAAAATCCGAGGACCTTGGATCACAAGATCTCCCTGTCCCCCAAAACGAGGGAATCACTCCAGTGGTGGCTGGCATTCCCGTCCCTGTCTCAGGGTCGATCCCTTTACCGCCGTCATGGTCGGTGGTCACCACGGACCCCAGCCTCGCCGGCTGGGGAGCGGTGTTCCTTCACCACAGGGCTCAGGGTACATGGTCTCCGGTGGAGTCCTCCCTTCCCATCAACATTCTGGAAATCAGGGCGGCTTATCTGGCGCTTTTGGCGTTTCAGTCCCTCCTGAGCGGTCGCCAGGTGAGGGTCCAATCGGACAACGCGACGGCCGTCGCTTACATCAATCATCAGGGAGGCACTCACAGCACCCTGGCGATGCTGGAGGTCCACAAGATACTATCCTGGGCGGAGTCCACAGGATCTTCCATCTCCGCGGTCCACATTCCGGGTGTGGACAACTGGGAAGCGGACTATCTCAGCCGTCAAGGCATGAACTCAAGCGAATGGTCTCTGAACCTGGAAGTATTCCAAGCCATTTGCAGGCGGTGGGGGACTCCAGATGTCGACTTGATGGCGTCATTCCTCAACAACAAGGTTCCGGCATTTATAGCCAGGGCCCACGACCACAGGGCTCTGGCAGCGGACGCACTGGTCCAGGATTGGTCTCAGTTTCACCTGCCATTCGTGTTCCCACCTCTGGCCCTGTTATCTCGGGTGCTCCGCAAGATACGGGCGGAATGTCACCGTGTGATTCTAATCGCGCCCAATTGGCCCAGGAGAGCCTGGTTCCCGGATCTGCTCCAACTCACCGACGGCGAACCTTGGGGTCTTCCAGATCGTCCAGACCTTCTCTCTCAGGGTCCATTCTTCCGCCACAATTCTGCGGCACTCAGGTTGACTGTTTGGCCCTTGAATCCTGGGTCCTGACACAATCGGGTCTTCCCCTGGAAGTTCAGGACACCATGAAACAGGCTCGTAAGCCTGCCTCGCTGAAAATTTATCACCGGACGTGGAGAATTTTTCTCTCCTGGTGTTCCGCTAAAGGCCACTCCCCGTGGCCCTTCTCCTTGCCTACATTACTCTTGTTTCTTCAGTCGGGTCTAGACACTGGTCTTTCCCTAAGCTCTCTGAAAGGACAGATTTCAGCTCTTTCTGTCCTTTATTCCAAGAGACTCGCTATGCTCCCACAGGTTCGCACATTTATTCAAGGGGTGGCCCACATTGTTCCACCCTACAAGCGTCCCCTAGAACCGTGGGATCTCAATTTGGTTCTCTCAGCTCTACAGAAGCCTCCTTTTGAACCATTAACGGATATTCCCTTGTCCATCCTTTCGCAAAAGGTGGCATTTTTGGTGGCTATCACTCGCTTCGCCGGGTGTCAGATTTGGCGGCATTGTCATGCAAGCCTCCCTTCTTGGTGGTACATCAGGACAAGGTTGTCCTGCGTCCCGTTCCTTCCTTTCTCCCAAAGGTGGTCTCACCTTTCCACCTCAACCAGGACATTTCTCTTTCTTCCTTTTGTCCAAACCCGGTTCACAGGTTTGAAAAGGCCCTCCACAACTTGGACTTGGTCAGGGCTCTGAGAGTGTATTTGTCTCGTACAGCTCCTCTGCGTCAGACTGACTCTCTCTTTGTTCTCACGGCCGGACGCGGCAAGGGCCCTTCCGCTTCCAAGGCCACGATTGCCCGTTGGATCAGGACAGCCATATTAGAGGCCTATTCGGTCTCGCACACGTCGCCCCCGACGGGACTCAAGGCGCATTCCACCAGGGCCGTGGGCGCTTCTTGGGCTTTGCGGCACCAAGCCTCAGCCCAACAGGTGTGTCAGGCCGCCACTTGGTGAAGCCTACACACATTTTCTAAACATTACCAGGTACATGTTCATGCCTCAGCAGATGCAGGTCTGGGCAGACGCGTTCTCCAGGCGGCTGTTGCCCACCTGTAAATGTCTGAGTTGCCTTTCAGGGTGCAGTGGTTTTTTTCCCACCCAGAGACTGCTTTTGAACGTCCCGATGTCAGGGTCTCCCAGATTTTGGACGACAAGGAAAAAGAGAATTTTGTTTACTTACCGTAAATTATTTTTCCTTTAGTCCTTAAATCTGGGAGACCCAGCACCCACCCTTTTGCCCTACGGGCGTACCTGCGTCTCTTGTACAGCACATAGTCTCACTGTTGGCCATTGTTCTGGCCTTATACTTTTCCTGTTCGGCCTGGTTGGCCTGGATTTGTTTTACAGTGCACTGTTTTCCTCCTACTGCTTATATACCAAACTGACAGTATTCCTGTAGGGGGCGTATATGCTGCAGAGGAGGAGGAGAAAACTCTCCTATAATTGGTGTGACCTCCAGGGGGCAGCATATAACACCCGATGTCAGGGTCTCCCAGATTTAAGGACTAAAGGAAAAAGAATTTACGGTAAGTAAACAAAATTCTCTTTTTTTACAGGTGCTGGGGGGTGATGATTAACAGATGGCAGAGTTATATGGGCCCTGCAAGGTGAACATCTAACTGTAGGGCTGCCTGGCACAGGTGTTGCCGGGTGATACTTAACAGTCGAGCAGCTTTAAAGGGAACCTGACCTCTACAAATGACCCCCAGCCTTGTTTTAACCTGTCCCTGCACCACAGTAATCCATTTGTAACCATCCCTTTCTGTCCCTAAAGTGCTATGAGAAAGTTTATAAAAGTAGTTTATTCACCTCTTGTTCTGCAGCTTCTCATTATATGAGAAGCCGCAAAAGGCGGGTTTATGTGGCTCTCCTCGCCGGCGGCGTGTTAATTATACAATACATTCTAACACATCCCTGTCTCACCTTTTTTTTACTAATCTACGAGTGCAATAATGTAGGTAGCAAACTTACGAAATTCCTGTCACAGGGGCGTTCCTCCAAGCGATTTTGACCGGTAGGCGGGTCCCCTGTGCCGCGCTACCCCTGCCATCGCTGTAATACGCCCTAATGGGCGTCATTATACAATGCATAGCGCGGGCACGATTTCAATATCGCGCCCGCAACGTCACCGCTGCGACGCGGTCATGTGACGCCGGGATCGCCACGTCACTTCCGGTCGCACACAGGCAGACTTCAGTGTTGGAGTGTTAGAGGAAAATCGACAGCTGTCAGCTATAGCCACAAAATTTTGCACAGTCACACGTCTGAACCCCGGGAGCGTCATAGGCTATGTTGTGAGGCGAAAACCCCACGCATTCCATTTCACCAAACAATTTTGCCCCTATCTACATAATGGGGAAAAAGTGACAGTTACCAGTTGACAGTTGTGAATGAGAGGGGCTTAATGATAGCGCCAAAGACTAACAGCACATACCAGCACATAGTCACTAAGGTGGGGCTCCAACATGAGATATTCACCACGCACGGGGACATGTATACACACCACCCGCACACAAAGAGTAACAGCAAGTGTATAGTCGCTAAGGTGCAGTCCCAACATTGGATACTCGCCACGCACCTGAACAAACACACACACCACAGAGAGACACACACGACAAAGAGACACTCCCCTCACACACACACAGGGACACACACACACTCCCTATAGGGACACATGCACTCACCCCACTGGGACACACACACACACACACCACAAAGAGACACACACACATGCAACACAGACCCCCCCCCCCACAGGAACACATACACACCCTATAGAGACACATGCACTCACCCCACAGACACACACACCACAAAGAGACACACACAACACAGATACACACATACACACCACACAGACCCCCCCCACAGGGACACACACACATACACACCCTATAGGGACACATGCACTCACCCCACAGGGACACACACATACAGACACCCCAGGGACACACACACCACACAGACAGACACAGATGTGCACAAATCACCTCACACAACTCGCCTCATACTTGTTCTATCTTTAATTTCCAAACATAAACATCTAATTAAAAACAGCCAATGTGCAACACATGTGCCATATAGGGAATTAAGGCAGATGTCAGTCACATGAGCTGTCTATTATGTGTACGTGTGAGGTAACATATACTGCCCGGCCAGGGGGAGGGTTTACTGTTGGCTGGAGATTTATTAGGCTGCCTATAGCAATCAATCACAGCTCAGCTTCTATTTTCTTACAGGTCATTAATATGACATATTCAAATTCTATTTTGTTATAGTTAACATCAGCTATTTATTAACCCGGGCGTAGCCGGGTACTACAGCTAGTATATTATATATATCACCAGGAGCTACTCCAAAAACGACTCAAAAAAGGTAGCATTCATTTTTTTTTTTTTTTTGCGGATTGTGGCTGGGCCCCTTGGGACGTCATTCATCCAGTGGTGCAGAGACATAGCACTGGGCTGCCCATTTGGTCTAGTGGCAGGGCTAATGGGTAGCTATCAGTCACTCTGCACCATTTTGTAGTACTACAGGTACTACAGATAGTGTGTGTATGTGTGTATATGTATATATATATATATATATATATATATATATATAGGACATCAGAATGTATGGGTTCCTGGTGACATATATTATTCAGGACTTCAGAATGTATAGGCTCCTAGGGATATATATTATTGAGCATATCAGAATGTATGGGTTCCTGGTGATATATATTATTCAGGACATCAGAATGTATGGGCTCCTAGGGATATATATTATTGAACATATCAGAATGTATGGGTTCCTGCTGATATATATTATTCAGAACATTAGAATGTATGGGTTCCTGCTGATATATATTGAGGACATCAGAATATATGGGCTCCTGGTGATATATAACTTACCACATAGCTAAAATAGAAATTCAACACAGCACTTGGCAGGAAGTGAACAGACCCTACTTAAATAGAGCAAGCAAAAAAAAAATGAATGCTACCTTTTTTGAGTCGTTTTTGGAGTAGCTCCTGGTGATATATATTATATATATATATAGGACATTGGAATGTATGGATAAATGGGTTCTTAGTGAAATATATTATTGGGCACATCAAAATATATGGGTTCCTGGTGATATATATTATTGAGCACATCAGAATGTATGGGTTCCTGGTGATATATATTATTGAGCACATCAGAAAGTAGGGGTTCTTGGTGATATATATATTCAGCGCATCAGAATGTATGGGTTCCTGGTGATATATATTATTCAGCACATCAGAATGTATGGGTTCCTGGTGATATATATTATTCAGCACATCAGAATGTATGGGTTCCTGGTGATATATATTATTCAGAACATTAGAATGTATGGATTCCTGGTGATATATATTGAGGACATCAGAATGTATGGGCTCCTGGTGATATATAACTTACCACATGTAGCTAAAATACAAATTCAACACAGCACTTGGCAGGAAGTGAACAGACCCTACTTAAATAGAGCAAGAAAAAAAAATTAATGCTACCTTTTTTGAGTCGTTTTTGGAGTAGCTCCTGGTGATATATATTATATATATATATAGGACATTAGAATGTATGGGTTCTTTTTGATAGACATTATTCAGCACATCAAAATGAATGGATTCCTAGTGAAATATATTATTGGGCACATCAGATTGTATGGGTTCCTGGTGATATATATATATATATATACTAGCTGTGAGCCCGATTCTAAAGAATCGGGAGTCTAGAATCCGTATATCCTTTATTTAAAAATAGTTTTAACTAATAATCCAATAATTCCATGATATCTTTCCATCAACTACATATAATTGTATGGTTGATATCATTTTTGGAAAATTTAACTATTATGGTGTAAGGGTCTTGGAACACAAAGTAGCAATACTTGATAATGTGTCAATAGCTTGATTTGACAAATCAATATTGGTATTCTGCGTATTAGCCAGTTTGTGTCAGCCCACCAATCGCATCAAGATGACCTTACGTCTGGTGGGTCCCTAATCTAACTAATTCCGAATTATGAATATTTTGACTTATTTAACAGCAGCATTTTTCATCTATTTAAAAAGGATGTAGATGTAAAAAATAAAATTTCCACAACTGACACCTAAGAAGTTACCGTCAACAGACTTGCAGCAATTTCCATAACACAACTAAGGAATTTGCAGTTAACTTGCGGTAAATGGAGCAAGTATGACTAAGGCAGATGCAGCAAATACAGCCACTAACAAACCACAGGTCACTGCAGTTATTGTGGCTGAAACAGCCGCAAGCACGTTGTCTGCATCTGCTGCAAGTGAACTACAAATTCCATACACATTGCATGAAAATTACGGCAAGCGTGCTGTAGGTGAGCCCTAAGGCAGCAAATGTAGAAATGTTAAATTTTTTAAAAAAGACATCTACAAATAGCTAAAAAATGCTGGAGTCAAAGGTAAATCTCAATTTAGATATGTCCCTCTCTATCTATATCTACTGAACACACCTTGAGATGGAGATGTGTGTGAACAGCCATCCCACCTCTCTCTCAGCTGTTCACAAAAACCTCTCCCTGTAAAAAAAATATAGCAAAATTCTCAGCACTTGTAGTGCTGGAACTTAATATGATGGTTTCTATCACCAAATCGCTAAATTTGGATGATACACATCTATGATCTCATACTAAATGTGTGTTCCTCTCTCTCTCTCTCTCTCTCTCTCTCTCTCTCTCTCTATATATATTTTATATATATATATAATGATAAAGTCTGTACAAAAGGGATTTAATCTCCCCAAAAATAACTATATATGTTACATGGCTATATAGTAACCATGTAATTAATATCTTTAGAAATATGACTAAACTAATTTTTTTGTAGATTTTTTGGTTTTGTTAAAAAAAGTATCAGAACAGTATGAAAAAAAAGAAAAAGCTTAACGTAAAACATTTTTGTGCACAATATTGTGTGTAAACACTTTTGGACAATCAGGCAGTAATTGTCCTTGAAGTGGTGTATTGACCACTTTGACCTTGACATTGCAGCGTTGCTTGACTCTGAAAAAGGCCACATACAGTTGACCATGGGCAAATGCTGGTTCCGGGAGATATATCCCAACTCGATTGAGAGTTTGCCCTTGCGATTTATTGATGGTCATTGCAAACGCTGCCTTGATGGGAAATTGTCGTCTTCTTAATCTGAATGGTAATGCAGTCTCTGATGGACATAAATCAATACGTGGAATGAATACCACATGTCCTGCTGCTGAGCCGGTAATAACTTTAGCCTGGATCATGTTTTGAAACAATGCAGTTACAATGAGCCGAGTACCATTGCACAGACCTTTCCTGGTATTCAGGTTGCGTAACAGCATGACAATGGAGCCAACTTTAGTTTTTAGATGATGTAGAGGCATTCCAGTTGGTGTAAGTGAATGTAAAAATTCAGGCGGGTATTGTTCTGAATCATCACACTCCTCCGCATCAATAGAATCTTCACTCATATAGTCTGTGTACTCAGCAATCAAGCAATCCATGACTTTCGAATTAACAAAATCGACGTCGTCATTCTTAGGACATAGGATAGCATGAGAAGCAGCAATATTGATACTCTCGTTGTTATTGACATCAATGTTAATGTTGTCTCCAAAGATCTCATGTATTAAAGACCCAGTGCACACCATATCTGGAGGAATTTCGATGACATCATCTCCAAGGTTATGTTCATTGGACAGGTCACCATTACCAAGTTTAAGCAACCAACTGCTGTATTCCGGATCAATAGAGCGCATGTTGTTAATAAGCGGAAGTGGATAGAAAAGTGGCCAATGTGTAGAATATTTTAAACAGCTCTCTACAATATCTGTTCTTGTGCCATGAGGAATGACAGGAAGACATTGTCGAAAGTCTCCTCCAAGTACAATTACTTTGGCTCCAAAAGGTGTCTTTTCTTTCTTGGTAACTTTTTTGGTCATAACATGTCGTAACAGTCTTTCAATGACATGCAATGCATACTTTGAGACCATTGTGCACTCATCTATAATAAAGAGTTCAGTGTTCTGCAAATCATAAGCTGCATCCATGTCATTTTTTATCCTGGAAACCGATGTTTCATTCACAGGTATTGGTATTCCATAAAGAGAATGAATTGTTCTTCCTCCTTCAAGCATATTGGCTGCAATTCCTGTAGTGGCAGCAGGTGACACCATTTTTCCTTCTCCCCTTAGTTGATGTAGAAGTAGATGGTAAAGGTAAGTTTTTCCATTGCCACCAGGACCGTCAATGAAGAAGCACTTTGGTGTTGCAGTTGTGTCTTCTAATGCTTGAATAATAGCCTCATAAGCCAAAAGTTGTTCAGGATTGAGAGTTGCTTTCATCTCAGCAGCTGTTCTTAACTCATCCTCTTGATCAAATTGTTGTGGAAGTTGTTGTTTCCTCACAGGGCGTGGTAAATTAAAATCAGTATATTTTTTGCCATGACTTCTCAAAATTTCTTGGATATCTGTCATTGCATATCCTTCACAATTCACACACTCCTCCGTGTTTGAGTGATATTTATGGCAATAGTCTTGAATGAAGTGTTCTTTAAATTCAAGCCACAACTCCAGTGGATTAGCAGGAGGGCCAAAAATGCAAATGTAGGCAAACATATCACGTAGCTGTGCAGGCATGTTCAAAATGCAAGCATCAAGTAAGGTATTTCTCCACAAACTGTCATCAAATAATAAACCAAGAGCTAAGGCAGCGTCTTTGAAAGTTAGATGTGTAACTCCATGAACCGTTTTAATGCTGTCAAAACTGGTGGCACCTTTGACATGCAGCAACAACAACCGCAAATAGTAGCGTTCTTGGTCTCTGAGACTTACGGTATACATTCTTCCAATTACAGAAGCACCTCCTCGCTTTCTCTGTTGCCAAGAACCTTCTATCCAAACGTAGTGTTCTGGAATTTCACGATATAAATAAGTATGAGCAGTTGGGTCCTTCTCATTAAGCTCAAAATAGCCCATAAGAGTGGAATTGTTATGTAGCTTGTGTCTGATGTTGGCTATGGAGTCATCCTCATGAAAATAGAGTTGTTGAGAATGAGGCAGATGTACAGCCAGGCGAATAATACTATGAGATTGTTTGTGCATGGGATAAGCAAATATCCGCCAAGCTGCCTCAGGTGCACTAACATATCGTGAATCCATAAATTGATGTGTTTCATCATGTTGGATGCTTGTCTGGCAAATTTCGAGATTTGCTTTATCATGTCCTCTATATACATATTTAAATAAGTATTTGACACTTTGTATGGAACCACAAACTTCCACATTGATATGACACTTATATTTGAGTAGTAAGAAAGGATTATATGGAACTACCCACGAATTGTCAATCATGACAGAATGGTGTTCAAATGATGGTCCTGTATTTCGTCGATAAGTCGGATAGGCATCCTTTGCGATGACAGTCGAATCCTGAAAATCTTTGGGGAAACCTTTGCTACACTTCCCAAGATCCATACATGGTGAATTTGGCCTCAGTTCTCCACAGGGACCATGAATCATGTGTTGCATGACGATCTTATGAAGCTGAGTGTAGGTGATAGGATCTGGTATTTCAGCCCAAACAGTATTGTCAACTTCAATCTCTGTGGGGAGTGGCCTGACAGGCGATGTGAGAGGCTGCAGCACAGAGCTCTCCCGCCCGAGATTCTGTGTTGGGCTGTGACTGCCGCCTAACTGGGCACCTGCACTGATCTCACGGTGCACTGGAAGATCCCTGGACCCCGGGGGAACGTTTGGTACCGGCCAGGACAGCGGTGATGACCCGCAGGAGGCAGCGGGACGCCGGATCCATGGATGTGCACAGATCCCAAGATGGCGCCAAGGCCAGGGAGGAGGCAGAGAGGAAGAACACTGCATGGGCTCGGAGGATGGAGACGGCTGCCAGACTGGAGAGGTTTGCACGGGTGGAGGAGGCACAGAAGCAGGGGCAGGGGGAGAGGGATTCAGGAGCTGAAGACTCGATGGAGGAGCTGGAGCAGCCTGGGAAAGAACAGGAGGAGGGGGCTGCTGCTGCTCACACTAGCCCCAGGAGTGAGACTGTAACGGCCAGTGCAGGGAAGCAGGCTGGATCTGCCTTAGTGGAGCCCACGCTGACAAACATCTTTGCTGCTGTAAACTTTTGCAAAGACGCTCTGACTTCTCTCACCCAGCAAGTGCAAGGCATACAGGGTGAAATCAGGAGTATGAAAACTGCCATGCAAAAGGCAGATGCAAGAACGGGGGAGGTGGAGGAGAGGGTTAATGTGGCTGAAAATGATATCATACAGCTGCAGAAAGGGCACAAACTTTATGCTAAACAGCTTGAGGACCTTATGGCCAAAAATGATGACCTAGAGAATCGTTCTCATAGGAACAACATTAAACTAGTGGGAGTGCCTGAGAAGGCAGAGGGCACTAACCCCACTGAATTTATAGAGAACTGGCTTCTGCAAAAAATTGGCGCGAATGTGCTGTCCAAAGTTATTGTTGTTGAAAGGGCTCACAGAATCCCGTTGAGACCCCAAGCCCCTGGATCAGCTCCACGTGCTATATTGGCAAGAATTCTGAATTACAGAGACAGAGACGCTATTTTGAGGACTGCGAGGAATGCTGAAAATATGACCATTGATGGACAAAACATCTCCATCTACTCAGACTATTCGCCGGCTGTGCAGAAACTTAGAATGAGATATGGAGAAGTAAAAAGGAGACTGAGAGGCTACGGGATCCAATACTCTATGCTCTTTCCAGCTAAGCTACGAGTGATTGCCTTGGATAAAATACAATTTTTTCAATCCCCAGAGGAGGTTTCAGATTGGATGGACCGCAATGATAAGAAGTTGCGGGAGCAAGGAGCTGGCTGAGTTTTTTCTGTGCTGGTGTATTTTGACTTTTCTTTGTTCTAGGTATACTATATATGTTTTTGAGAATGGGACTGCTGGCAATGATGCGGACTGATATTCTTGTTTTTCTGTTTTCTTTTCTCTGCTTAAGGTCCATCTTAGTTATTGGGGGTGCCGGGTGGCGGCAGGTTACTAATGTTTACCAACAGTATAAATGTATGTGGATTATTCACTAAGGGCGGGAGAGCGAGGTAGGCAAAACAGAGGTTGCAGATTAGTGGGTGGTAAGAGTAAGGAGGTAACGAAGGAATAGGGGCTTGATTGGGCGCTTTTTACCCACTCTCTGGGTGAGAGGAGCTAAATGGGGTTGGATATTAAAGGGAGGGGTGTAGGGCAAAGGGGGGGGTTGGGGGGAGGAGGAGGAGTTTAGTGGGGGGTGGGGGAGGGCACCCATGGATGGGGTAAGGCTGATATGCTCTTGGATGATGATGTTTGTCCTACGCCATTTAATGTCATTTAAACCGTCGATATTGAGCCTACAAGAAACACATTTGGTTAAGGAGAGATGTGGATCCTGGCTAGATCCTGGATCCGGCACTCATATCACGCCACTTATTCCAATTATGCGAGGGGGGGTCTCGGTCCTGGTTCACGCCTCAGTACCGTATGAAGAGGTGGAAGTGCGTGCTGATAGGGAGGGGCAGTATGTGTTTGTGGTGTGTCATGTGTATGGTCAGTTGCTATGTTTGGTGGCAGTGTATTTTCCCCCGCCATACTCCAATAGTAAATTTCATGAGATAATGGATCTGGCCAGGCACAGGGTGGGAGTACCCCTATTGGTTATTGGTGATATGAATAATATACTGAACTGGGACATGGACAGGGAGAGCCGAGTGCGGGGACGAGGGGAGGCTGAGGGTACCTTTACATGCCGCTACGGCAGGATGGATGCATCCCGCTACAGGCTACAAATGTAGCTTGTAGCGCCAATATAGCCCGTCGTAGCGGCGTCTGAAGACGTGACGATACAGCCGGCAACAGATACATCTGTTTACGACCTCTGCTCGAAAACATAGAGCTACAAAGCCGATGGTAGCAAGATGCATCGGCGTGTAAAGAAGTTATGGAAGGGAACTCTGGACACCCTGCGATGTAGCTGCAATGTAGCTAAGGCGTGACCCTGGCTCCGTGTTACCGCGCCCCATGTGCGATCATTGGTGGAAGCTGCTGCATGACGATTGGTAGTCGCTGCATAGGGAGGCATATTTAAGGAGCTGACGAGTCACACTACACAATCGCTCGAGCGTGCTGTATTACTCAGCCTCCTGCGTTGCCTGCCCAATTAGGATGTTATTGCTTTGTCCTATCAGCGTACGGACGGCTTGTAATCCACAATTGTGGCACGCCTATGTGCTGGCCCTGCTGCACCAGGTACGCCCATAGTAGCTGGTTATAGCGGTGTGTAAATGAGCTACAGATGGCTACTTGAGACACCCGGCGATGTATCTAGCTATAGATGTCACGTAGCGTAGCGCACCTTATGGCGGCGTGTAAAGGTGATGCGTTGAGCGTTTGTAACCGTTTGAGCGTGCTCGTGCACGTGAAGTAGCGGGATGCATCCATCCTGCCGTAGCGGCGTGTAAAGGTACCCTGAGACTCCCTTTGCTAAGCATATTGCGGAATTGGGATTCACGGATTTGTGGAGAATGAGAAATCCGGGAGTGAAATGCTTCTCTGTTTCTCGGCATCTTGTAAATCGATGTCCAGGATAGATATGGCATTAGGCAATAGACAGTTGGATATGATGGTTAGTAAGGTAGACTACCTGTCGAGGGTTGTATCTGACCATAAACCGGTGGAGGTGAATATTCGGCTGGGGCTGCAAACAGGGGCCCAGGGGAGGAATTGGAAGGTTCACCCTACGTGGCTCAAGTTGATTGACATGGAATGTATTAAAAGGGAAGTGGAGCTCTTTTTCCAGGAAAATGAAGGAAGTGCGGCTGTGGGGGTTGTCTGGGACGCCATGAAGGCCTTTTTGAGAGGTCTTTTTATAAGAGACATCTCCAGGTGTAAATCTGAAACTAGAAAAGAGGAACGGGAGGCTGTGGAGGGGCTAAGGCTGGCAGAAAGTGAAGCGGTGAGACTGCCCACCCTGGAGACGCAAAAGACATTAAAAAGGGCACAGGAAGAAGTAGACAGGACCTATATGAACACAACTAGGAAGAGACAGGAGTTCCAGAAAGTATCATTTTTTGAAGATGGGGAAAAGGTAGGTCATTTGCTGTCTGTGATAGCGGCGGCTCAGAGGGACCCGTCATATATTTATGCCTTGAGGAATGGAGAGGGCGACTTGGTGGATGACACAGAGGGCATTGTGGGAATTTTTAAAAGGTTCTATAAAGACTTGTACACCTCCCGGCTTACGGCCACTAGAGAGGATGTTGAAAGTTATGTAGACAACGCAAATCTTATACAACTGCAGGAGGAGGAGAAACTGATCCTGGAAAAGCCTTTAACGCTGGAGGAGTTGGAGGAAGCGTTGGCATCCATGGCGAATGACAAGGCTCCTGGGGGCGATGGTTTGCCTGTAGAGGTGTACAAGCAACTTAAGGATGTTCTGTTACCCAGACTATGTCTGGTATTTCAGGCAGCCTTGGGGGAGGGATGTTTGCCGGAGTCTATGAGATTGTGGTTCTTCCTAAGGCGTTAAAGGACAAACTTAAGGCTGAGTCGTATAGGCCCATTTCACTGCTGTCTGTAGACGCCAAGCTACTGGCCAAGGTCATGGCGCGTAGGTTGACGGGTGTGGTCGCAGATTTGGTTCACCCCGATCAGTCTGGGTTCATACCAAATAGGTCGACTGCAATTAACTTGAGAAGGCTTTTTTTGAATATGCAGCTACCAGCAGATAATGCAGGGAGCAGGGCTGTGGTGTCTCTGGACGCTCACAAGGCGTTTGACAGCGTGGAATGGGACTATCTATGGGTGGTATTGGAGAGAATGGGCTTCGGGCGGACCTTTCTCAGCTGGGTAAAGCTGCTATACTCTTCCCCACTGGCATGTGTGAGAGTGAATGGCATGAACTCTGATAGATTCCCTCTTACTAGGGGAACGCGGCAGGGTTGTCCCCTCTCTCCGCTCCTATTTGCCCTTGCGATTGAACCATTAGCGGCGTATCTCAGGAGATCTGCTGAGGTGGTTGGCTTTAAATATGGTCATGTGGAGGAGAAGGTCGCACTTTATGCAGATGATGTCCTTCTGTTCTTACAGGACCCTTCAGATTCTCTCGCACAGGCGGTGGTATTGGTGGAAAAGTTTGGGGGCATGTCAGGACTGCATATTAATTGGGAGAAATCCAGCCTGTTGATGATTGATAAAAGGGTAGTGGGGGAAGAAGGTGCTCCTGGATGCACCAAGCTTAAAGTAGTAGACCAATTCAGATATTTAGGTATCCAGGTGGCCCTTCCGATTACGGACTTTGTTCGTTTAAACGTGGATCCACTCTTAATTAAATTGAAGGATAAAGTCCAGGCATGGTCTAACTTGCGTCTCTCAGTGGTGGGCAGGGCGAACTTGTCCAAAATAATACTTATGCCTAAGATATTATATGTACTCCACAACTCCCCGGAGTGGCTTCCATGGGGACTGTTTCAGAGACTGAACTCTCTTTTTAGAGGGCTGGTATGGGGCAGGGGGCAACCCAGAATAAAATTGGAGATTCTACAACGGCCGAAATCGGAGGGAGGAATTGCTCTGCCCAACCCATGGGTATATTTTTTGGCGTCTCAGAGTCAGCATCTTAGAGGTTGGGTGTCACGGGGGCATGGAAGTTCGATGAAAGGGATCTTAGAGACTTTGACGGGAAGATCTCTACTGGTGCAGAGCTTGGAGGCAGGGGAGCTGGGGCATTTGGGGGGGGGGGTTCCCCACTATGTGTCTGGTTCAGAAGGTATGGTCCCGGATAAAGAGACTGAGAGAGGTGACAGGGTTCACTAAATTCACCCCTGTTTGGAGGAATAAATACTTAGGAGAATTCTATAAATTGGGAGGTCAAAGATCATGGGCGAAAGCTGGTTTGGAATGTCTGTGGCAACTTGTTGATAATAAGATTTTGAAGCCCTTTGAATCGTTGAAACAGGAGTTCGGGATTCCTGAAACAGACAGGTTTCTGTATATTAGAATTCTACATGCCTACAGACGGCAGAAAAGATTGTGTGGTCTTGGGATATGCAAGGATATCGTGATGGACTATATCTGTATGGAAGGAGGCACTAGAGGGGTGATTTCTACTATATACAATGATTTGTTACATACCTTTTTGCTTCGACATCCTATACGCGCCAGGGCCAAGTGGGAAGAAGAAATTGGGGTAATGAATGATGAGGTGTGGGACACCATATTGGATTATGGCCCCAAGCTCTCTCTGAGTGAGCCGGGTAGGATGTCGCAGCTCTACTTGGTACACAGAGTGTATAGGTCACCAGACTTTCTTTACAAGATTGGGGTAAGGGACACATCAGAGTGTCCACGATGTACGCATGAGGGAGCGGGAGTGTTGCATATGATGTGGGAATGCCCGAGACTGCAAGCTTTCTGGATGGTAGTGTTGACTTTGATTGAGGGAAGGTATGATTGTGTGATTCCCAGGACTCCGACCGTATGTGTGTTAGGTTATGTGGAAGAGATAGGTGTGATGAATGTGCGGAAAATAGCGGTGGCGAGACTGCTTTTCATGGCAAGAAAGGTGATAGCGAGGGCGTGGATCAGGGCCGAGCCTCCTTCTAGGAAGGAATATTTACAACAGGTGGCTTATATAATCAAGATGGAGGAAGGAATATATAAGAGAAGAAATGCTTTTCAAATGTTTGAGAAGCTGTGGGACCCGTGGTTGCAATTGGGGACTAATGTGTCATAATGAGCTTTATAGTATTGACCACAGTGACTGCTTGCCCTAGTCCTGCTGGATCTCTGAATGATAAAAATGATGTGATAATGTTCATATAATAGTTTTGTTATGTCTGTTTCTCTCTTTCTTTTTTTTTTTTTTACCTTGCGCAGCTGCGCATGTAGCATACCCATCCATGGACTGACGGGGGGGGCTTGTTTGGGGGGTGGGGGGTCTATATGATACTTTGTGGGGTTTAAAATGAAGTTTATTGTGGTGTCGATTGATGATCTGTTCTGTAACAGTTGTTTGGTCAATAAAAACATATCTGATCAAAAAAAAAAAAAAAGTTCAATCTCTGTGCGTAATTTTGAGTTGGCATCCAAATAATCAAAATGTGAGCATGAGGTAGACCACGTTTCTGAAACTCAATTACATGAACCATGGCGCCAACTTTTCCAAATAAGCCATTCTTAATGTCTTTTAACAGTGCTTCAAGTTTAATTCTGAAGACCCGTACCACCAAATCTGGTCTGTGTTCCACACGCTGCTATGGTTCCAAATTGTTAGTGATCTCACTCCATTTGGGATTACATGTCATGGTGACAAATAGATCTGGGCGACCAAATTTACTGACTATAGCCATGGCATCTTGATATCGCTGTTGCATATTTCTGGGACTGCCTTCGAAAGATGATGGTAGAATGACAGTTTTGCCAATGGGAATGCCTTTTTGAATGGATTTTTTGATGAGATGCTCTTGAAGTACACAGTAATCTTCGACTTTCAAATCTTTTTGGTGTTGACGTATAAAATTCAGTCGATTGGCCTCAATTTTTACATAAGCATCGACTAAATACTGCTGTGTCAATTTTCCACCATTCAAAACGGGATTAAACTGATTGCGGACAGACAGCACATAACAGTAATATTGGAGTTGTGTAAGGCTGGGGTCACACACACAGATATCTGGGCAGATATTGTTCACAGATCTCTGGTTGCAGTGAAATCATGGACAGATTGCTCCATTTGTACACAGCCACAAAATGGAACCATATGTCCATGATTTCACTGTAACCAGAGATCTGTGAACAATATCTGCCCAGATATCTGTGTGTGTGACCCCAGCCTAACCCTGCGTTCACTTTTTCCTTGATGCTTCAGTCCATCATGCCACCCTTGTTCTCCGTAAGGGAAAAATAAAGGATAGAGTAACGCATCCAAGTTACTGTGAAGAATGCTGACCTGTTGTGTCTTTGGAGCCAAAGGATTTTGTGAATCGGGTTTTAAATGGATTAATATATCTCGGTTGAATGGTGGCTCCCCATTGTCATTTTCAAATACAACAGCTACTTCGTTGACAGTACGATTGTTATAGCGTCGAGGGTCTTGACTGCGGTCTTGTTTAAGTGCCATCGTAATATTTGGCATGACAGTGCCATTTCTTTCAGCCTTTTGTTCTTCTTCCCGTTCCATGTCACAGAGCATTTTGTATGCAGCTACAAAAGGATTGATGTTTTCTAATTGAAGAGCAATAATACTGATTAAAGTTGGATGGCATTGTAAATTTGGTTGACATTGCAAATGTTGTTCGTTGGCGCTAGCAGTATCCAATATGTAAAGTTGAGCATACTTTGGAACTTGATCATCTGCCGGATGTTGTGTGCCAGTGCGATGGTAGATTTGGCCATGTATGCGGAAACAGTAAGGGCCATGTCCAGGTGGTGGAGAAATATTGGCACCCATGGAGGCGAAAGCAAAAGAGCTGTTGATGGCTCGGATGTTTTCCATGAGATTACGACTGTACTCACTTTCTCCTTTGAGTAAACGCTTGAATACCTCAGGGTATTCAGGGATGGGTATCCGGACCTTGCCCTTGTGACAGCAGAGTGTATAATTTTGATCGCATGGCATCTCAGCATGAAAATGTAGTGCCTCACAATATTGACATGTATATGTCATTGGACCACAGCTGTGCTCTACAATGGAAGTGACATCATCGGTAAAACCGATGGAATGTATAAGGACAGTAGGAGGTAACAAAATATTATATTTTTTGTGTAGGGCAACATATATCAGACGTTGCACTGCTTCAGGTTCCACACATTCGATGAATGAGGATGTAGATGGTATATTAAGCTCAGGGTCTCTGAATGTAGAGGTGGAAGCAGTCTGTGCGCGTCGTCGGTGTTGAGCCGCAGCAGAATTGTGTAAGCGGAGTTGTTTGGACTTAGGAGACTCCACACTGATACGTGCTTTGAAAGCAGTTTGAACTTTCTTGCTGTGAGCCTGTTTGTCATATGTCGTCTCGGCAGCACAGTGTTTTCGCTTATGTGCACACTTGGCCGGTGGTAAAGGATGTTCAGTATGCGGCAATTCAACAGCTGTTGAGGTGGAAGCGGTGAGATCGGGAGAAGGTATGACTTGCTGCATTAACTTGGTCTTTCTGCGACGCTCCCGGGCTGCCAGAGCATTTTTTTTCAATCTCTGGCTTCTCTCTTCAGGAGACTCCTTGGACATGCGTTTGTAATATGCAGCCTTCCCTTTCTCCGACCGAATGCGTCTGTCTTCAGCAATCTCGGTGGTGCGCTTCTTATGCTTCAGTGTAGCCAATGCCGCTTTCTTGACCACGTCATCAGATTTCATACATTCAGAACTCATGTTTCTGCGACGCTCCCGGGCTGCCAGAGCTTTATTTATTAATCTCAGGCTTCTCTCTTCAGGAGACTCCTTGGCAATGCGTTTGTAATATGCAGCCTTGTTTTTCTCCAATCGAATGCGTCTGTCTTCAGCACTCTCCGTGCTGCGCTTCTTAGGCTTCGGTGCAGCCACAGGCGCTTTCTTGACCACGTCAGCAGATTTCTCAGAGCTCATGTTAGCAAGTGTAATCACAATACTATGCAATGTGAGGTAGAATATGTTTGTTAAGGAAGATATGAATAGTCAGATTATATACATGTACAATAGCATGATTTTTTTCTCCTTCGCCTCATTGGGGGACACAGGACCGTGGGTGTTATGCTGCTGTCCACTAGGAGGCGACACTAAGCAGAATCTGCAAAAGAGTTAATTGGCTCCTCCTCTACAGCATAAACAGCCTAGAGCAGGAAGTGCTTCTCTAGTTTTTGCTTAGTGTCGAAGGAGGCACACGACCCATTTTTACTCTCTATTTTTTGCATCCTTATTTTCTTCCAATGAAGAAAAGTGGGTCTGGCGTGGCCCCCGGCATGCTCCTTCCTCGGCCACCCACTGTTGGGGCGCTGGGTTGAAGTTGAGAATCGTTACATATGCCGTACTCCTTTCTCGGCCTCCCACTGTTGGGTTGCTGGGTTAAAGTTGAGACAGCCCAGCATAACATCCACCTTCCTCACTCCCTCGGGGTCCTGAGTTGAAGCCAGAGCTGGACTACCTGCCAGATGACGTCCCCCTAATCACCCTCTGGATGCTTAGGCTGAGGCACCACAGGTATCAGCAGCACATGCTGCATTCTGGGCTGGGATTCTGGATGGATGCCTGCAGGAGCGCAGGCTGAGAGATGACCCCCTAATCACCCTATGGGTCATTAGGCTGTGGCACTACAGGTCCCAGCAGCACATGCTGCATTCTGGGATGGCTGCCTGCAGAAGCGCAGGCTCACAAGGAGCATGAGACGACCCCCTAATCACCTAGGGGTCATTAGGCTGTGGCACCACAAGTACCAGCAGCGCAGCTGCACTTCTACTGCTGGGACCGGTACCAAATGTGGGGGAAAAACCCACCCCAGGATCTCATTGAGGTCTGGGTCCATCCAGCCCCTACTCAGCTCTGCTCCTACATAGCCGGGACATAGGTACCAGTCCCTCTTCCATCCCTGCACTGCTCCACAGCTCAAGACAGGGGAAGAGGTATCCAGCTTCCCCTGCACTGCCCCTGCAAGAGCAGGCAGCAGGGTACCTGGCTCGCAGGGATCCGTCAGGGCCCCTCTCGCGGCCAGCCCTGCGGTGTCCAAAAGAATTCCGGACCTCCGCGCTGACCCTCTACTATTTGCGGGTCCGCAAATCACGCTAGGCCCCGGCTTCAGGCCTAGCGTGGAAGGCGCCGCCTATGCCCGCCCACCGCCCGCCCTCCGGATAGCGTCAAATGACGCTGGGCTCCACAGAGAGGGGCGGGAAGTCCCTCTGGGCGCTTGTTCTGCGCGCCCATTCAGGTTCCCGCCCCCTCTTTCCCCTCCTGACGGCGCCAAATGCCTGGGCGCCATTATAACTCCTGGGGGCACAAACACACTGTGGGGCAGAGTGCCCACATACAGTGTAGTAAGCTGTGGGGGCATATGCAGGAAAGCCAGCAGGGATATCTTTCCCTGCTGCAGCTTCTCCTGTGCACCACGTGTGACAGGCTGTGGAAGCATATACAGGAGAGCCGGCAGGGATGTATCCCCTGCTGCAGCGTCTCCTGTATTCCAGGTGTGGCAGGCTGTGGGGGCATATACAGGATGCCAGCAGGGATATATTCCCTGCTGCAGCTTCTCTCCCTGTACTCCATGTGGACAGGCTATGTGGGCATATACAGGAATGTGGGCATATACAGGAAAGCCGGCAGGGATATATTCCCTGCTGCAGCTTCTCTCCCTGTACACCATATGTTTCAGGCTATGCCATGTGTGACAGAAAGCCGCCAGGGTTTTTTCCCTGCTGCACTCTCTCATCTCTCTGGATTCCATAGACAGAAAGGGGCAGACCGACATATTTCTGTCCTGAAATACTCTGTGCTGCTGTGAAGCCAGTTTTTTGTTAAATTTTTAACTTTCATAAACTGCTGCAGCACGGCGCTGCCCTCACTAACTCACGATGAGTGTACCGTGCCCTACAGACCTCTCCTGCCATACTCTGTACTGCTGTAAACCTTATTTTCAGCAGCTATACCTAATGCCAGTGAAGAAAACAGGCGTCAGACTATTCTCATACGCAGGGAAGACGTAATCTACTGAATGCACTATGGCCGTAATGTGTTCATTCTGTGTCGTCACAGTAACACGGCTTCGCCTATGTACATACCACATCAAAGGTTTCCCTCTTATGACACTCACCCAGCGAGCAGAGTCCTCTGCCTAGTGCGGGTGACATACTAATAAGGCACGGCCTGGTTTTTCCTTACACCGTGTCAGCCACGGATGTCAGTACTTGTCAGAGCACATAATGCTACATCTGAATAGGCAGTCATCCCGTCGGCAGCTATGTCGCAGTTTATGGGAACTGGCATGCACCAGGATGATGGCTCTGACGTCTGGCGTTTTTCGCAATCCAAACCCAGACTCGAACCTTTCTGCCTCTCTGGTAGGACTCTAAGGCAACATATTTAGGAAAACACGATACTTCGAACATTAAACTGTGTCTCACAGGACGCTAGACCGTAGCCATGGGACCCTCAGCGCCCCATTTACCATAAGGGAGTTTTGTTGGATTGGAACTCCATGGCATGTTTGTGCGGCACCGTATCTGAAACATGGTTCCCCTAGAGACTCAGTTCTGCTCAACAGAACACAACAGACGGTGTCTCTCTTCGCCGTCGCCAATCCAGATCCAACCTTTTGGGAACTCAGTTAACGGAGTATCGTCTAGATCGACACTGACTCGATCAACGCACATGTAGCGATCACAGACAACCATCCAAACTCACGTCAAGAGCCCCCTTAAGTCAGGGAGTCATATGTCGGCCTACACGCAGAGCGTGTTTAAAAGTTCTATTCCAATTTCCTGGTAGTCCCTAAACAAGTACATGCAGTACGTCCCGTGCTAGACAAACATGCTTGGGACATATTTTTCCGCATGGATTCTCTCCGCTCCATGATAATTTTCCATGGAATCGGAGAATACCGTACAGCTTTAGATATACCGGATGACTACCTGCATGTTCCACTTGCAGCCACTTATCAGATTTACCATTTGCAAAGACAATTCCTACTTGTGACGTGTCCGTCCACACTTGTTACAGTTCACTAAGTGGTCACAAAGGTTATGGCAGTCGCCTGGTTTCCTGTGTTTCAGGGACGAGGTCACTCTTCCATTCCTGGACGTTTTACTCATCAACGCACGGCTTTCAGGGATTGAGAACGCACCGTCTCTATTACGGTGAACACTTTATTAAGACTTGGTTGGCTGGTAACTCTCAAGACGTCTACGCTAGTTTTCACTACAGTCTCTAGTATTTTCGGAATGCAGTTCAATGCATCCAGGGCACTAGTCAGACTTCTCCGAGACTAGGAATGGGCACTTCAACTAGAAGTCCGCACTTTCTTTCTTTCAACAGTCACCTCAGCCTTTCAGAGCTGACATGACGGTCAGAGGCAGGACGGTCGCAGCACTGGTAGCCATTCATCTGATGCAGCTGCTCCTCAGGCCTCCCCAGTTATCCATGCTCACGTCATGAGACAAGAATGTACAATCTCGCATCAGGAGGTGTCATCTTCCAGTAACAGCCATGCAGTATCTCCTGCACTGACTCAGCCACTCACTAGTACGCGGGGAAAGTATTTTCTTCTACCAAGTTGAAGGTTACTATTCACCTACTGAGTCGGACAGAATGAGGTGCGCTGTACCTCCATCTCCACACTCGGGACAATTGGTCCTGATCGGCATCAACGATCCCATTATCCTTTCGGAGATTTGGGCGAGATTCCCAACACTGAAGATTTTATCTCTTCTTCTGGCCGCCCGCCAATTTCAGAAGGCAGGCTGATGATGCCGCGGCTGTGGCATATGTCGATTCACTAGAGCGAATCCCGCAGTTCCCAGGCAATGAAGGAAGTTTACCACATTCTTCACTAGGCGGGCGGAATTCACGAACTCAGTACTATCGGCTGTTGCTCTACCGCTTGTAGATGATTAGGAAAAACAGTTCCTCCGTCGCCGAGAAATTACCTCAGATTTGGGTTCCTACATCCAGATGTCTTCAAACAAAGCTGACATCACTGGAGAACTCCGGAAGTATCCGTAATGGTGTCACACCTCATTGCCAAGGTTCCTAGCTTCAGAGCCGGGTCCCACGACCCACAGTCATGGAGGGCGGACTGACTGGTCCTGGACTGGACCCGATTCCAACTCCACTACATTTTCTCCAGGTTTCCACTATCCCAAGTTAGTGAAGATATTCAAACTGGACTGTCAGCAACTCATCCTTGTGGCCACACACTGGCCCAAGCGCGATTGGTATGCCGATCTCGTCCACTTCATAGTAGACGTGCCATGACACCTACTGGATCGTCCAGACCTGCCCCCTCAAGGCCATCTTACCATCATGATTCATCGACTCTAAATTCGACGATGTGACCCTGGAGACCCGGGTATTCACAGAATGGTTTTGCGACCTCAATCCGAGCTCGGACACCGGTTTCAGAAGAGATGTCCCATCAATATGGAAAATCTTTTTCCTTTCTTCTCGTGGTTTTTCACCTTAGCACTGTTCCTTCCCAAGGGTTCCCAATTCCATCCAATCGGATCTACACTCACGACTGTCCTTATGTCCTTTCAAAGGACAAGTTTCAACCCTTTTCATTCTCTCTCAACAACGTCTTGCTGCCAGGCCTCAAGTAACATCCTTCAAGGAGTTTTTGCCGACCTGTTCCGCCCAATCAAAGTCTACTAGAACCGTGGGTCCTGACCCTCGTTCTCACGGCTGTACGCTACCCACATTTTAAGCCATGGACGAAAATTTCCTTCGTCTTCTCACACAGGGAGTTGTTTTTTGGATGGCAATTACCTCTCTCCGCAGAGTCTTAAATTTGCAGCGTTTTCATGTAAATCACCTTTTTTTCTGGTCTTCCACCCAGACAAGGTTGTCCTACGTCCAGTTGTTTTTTTTTTTCCCAAGTTGGGGGTGTCCTCTTTGTCCGCCTACCTGAATATATATTTCTGACGGCGCTAAGTCCCGCCAGTTCATCGGGCCAGAAGGCTCGACGTTTCTAGAGCTCCGTCAGAGCCCTGCACATATCCTCGCCCAGAACAGTTTCCTTTAGAAACCTCTTTTTCTTCTCCCAGAAGGATAACGCAGCAGGCAGGCTGGGCTCTACAGATACTTTGATCAGATGGCTTAAATCCACCTTCCAGGGTGCTTATTACATTATTATAAAAAAAAAAAAAAAATACATATCTCATTAATGTTATTATTCTTATACTTATTATATATTTATACAGAACCATTCTTCCATGGTGCTGTATCCTTTCCGGCTTTTTGGCACAGCACATTCTACTATGACCACCGAAACCTACTGGGCTTCTGAGCTATTAGGCACCAGGAGTTAGCACAACAAGTGTGTAAGGTAGTCACGCGGTCAGCATGCACAGGCTTACCAAGCGCTTTAGTGCTCTCAGTCCTCGGCAAATGCAGTCTGGGACACCGTACCCTCCAGGCGGCAGTAGCCCACCTGTAGGTGCATTGTTATTTTTATCAGTAGTGATTTTCCATTGCTGTTCCCACCCAGGGACTGCTTTAGGACGTCCCACGGTCCTGTGTCCCCCAATGAGGCGAAGGAGAAAAGGAGAATTTTGTGTACTCACCGTAAATTCCTTTTCTCTTAGTCTCTAATTGGGGGACACAGCACCCACCCTGTTGCCCGTTTCGGGCCGTAACTAGGTTCTCATCTTACTCCTGAGAGGTTATATAGTTGCCTGTTTATTTTACAGGCCTGCTTATACTGTTATTACGTAGTTGCCTGTTCGGTTACACGTTTTATCTTACTGTTATTATGTGGCTGCCTGTTTACTTAACAGGCCTTATTTTACTGTGATTCTTGTCTTTCTTCTGTTAATTCTCCTACTGCTTTAGCACAAAACTGGAGAAGCACTTCCTGCTCTAGGCTGTATATGCTGTAGAGGAGGAGCCACTTAACTCTTTTGCAGATTCTGCTTAGTGTCGCCTCCTAGTGGACAGCAGCATAACACCCACGGTCCTGTGTCCCCCAATTAGAGGCTAAGAGAAAAGGAATTTACGGTGAGTACACAAAATTCTCCTTTTTTTTTTTTTTTTTTTGTAGGAACAGTAAATGTTAATTTCTGTATATTTTGAAGTGGCAAAGAGTTACTTATAGGGAGTGTATGTACTTGTAAATAGAAATCAATCTGTATTACAACCAATTAAAAATAGACTTTAACGTCAGATGTATGAGTAAGTAGCCGATGTAGTCCAAACTGTCAAGGTACCAATATAGTGCAGGTTTAGAAGGGGTTAATGTCCGACTGCCAGGACTACCGTATATACTCGTGTATAAGCCGACCCGTGTATAAGCCGACCCCCCTACTTTTGCCCCCAAAACCTGTGAAAACCTATTGACTCGTGTATAAGCCGAGGGTGGACCCCAGCACAGGTATACAGTTCCCCCCCTTGGTATACAGCAGCCTCCCCAGTGGTAGTATACAGCAGCCACAGAGGTATATACAGCAGCCCCAGTGGTAGTATACAGCAGCCTCCCCAGTGGTAGTATACAGCAGCCTCCCCAGTGGTAGTATACAGCAGTCTCCCCCTGTGGTGGTATACAGCAGCCTCCCCCTGTGGTGGTATACAGCAGCCTCCCCCTGTGGTAGTATACAGCAGTCTTCCCCTGTGGTAGTATACAGCAGCCTCCCCCTGTGGTAGTATACAGCAGCCACAGAGGTATATACAGCAGCCCCAGTGGTAGTATACAGCAGCCTCCCCAGTGGTAGTATACAGCAGCCTCCCCAGTGGTAGTATACAGCAGTCTCCCCCTGTGGTAGTATACAGCAGCCTCCCCCTGTGGTAGTATACAGCAGCCACAGAGGTATATACAGCAGCCCCTCCCCTGTGGTAGTATACAGCAGCCACAGAGGTATATACAGCAGCCCCAGTGGTAGTATACAGCAGCTTCCCCAGTGGTAGTATACAGCAGTCTCCCCCTGTGGTAGTATACAGCAGCCTCCCCCTGTGGTAGTATACAGCAGCCCCTCCCCTGTGGTAGTGTACAGCAGCCCCCCGTGGTAGTATACAGCAGCCCCCCCCGTGGGTATACAGCAGTGCCCCCCCCCTCTGTGGTATATACAGCCCCCCCCCCCGTTGCTGCCGCACACCTGTAAAAAGAAGATCTTTCATACTTATCCTCCTGCTGTCACCGCGCGCATCCTCCGCTCTCCTTCTTGCTTGCACCCGGCGTCCATCCATATGACCGCGCACAAATAATGACGTCATTATTTGTGCGCGGTCACGTGGATGGACGCCGGGTGCAAGCAGGAAGGAGAGCGGAGGATGCGCGCGGTGACAGCAGGAGGATAAGTGTGAAAGATCTTCTTTTTACAGGTGTGTGGCAGCAACGGAGGGGGGGCTGTATATACCACGCGGGGGCACTGCTGTATACTACCACAGGGGGGCGGAGGAGCGCTGACAGTGCAATGTAATATGCACGGCTCCCTCTGCCGCTGATGGATAGGGGGATGCAGTGCATATTGCATTGCACTAATGAGCGGCCCCACGTGACCGGCCGCTCACTATACAGCCTCCCCCACCTCCTCCAGCCCCCGGACACCGGCCCCACACACTCAGCCGTATAGTGACTCGTGTATAAGTCGAGGGGGGCACTTTTCAGCACAATTTTTGTGCTGAAAAACTCGGCTTATACACGAGTATATACGGTATATTAAAGTAGGAACTTCTGTTGTTGTTTTTGGACAACCCATCGGAGTCATTGAGCCATGCCATGCAATTAATTGACAGGTTTGGTAATATTTCGGGGCTCACAATTAACTGGTCTAAGTCGGTACTTTTTAGAGTGGATGGAGGAGTGGAAGGATGATGGTGGCCGTATAGAGACTGAGCTGCAGCGAATGGAAGTCTTCAAATATCTGGGAGTTCAGGTGTCCTTGCCTGTTACGGACTATCTGCACCTTAATTTGTTCCCACTACTTGAGTTGCTAAAAGCAAAAGTTGATGCATGGTCTAAGCTACATTTATCGGTGGTGGGACGCATTAATTTGCTGAAAATGATAGTGATGCCTAAGCTCCTGTATATTTTGCATAATTCCCCAGTGTGGGTACCCAAAAAAAGATTTAAGGTAATAAATTCTCTGTTCAGGAGACTAGTGTGGGGTAGGAAACAGCCCAGAATGAGACTGGAGATACTGCAGAGGCCAAAAGACGGGGGCGGGCTGGCATTGCCGAATCCGGAGCTATATTATCTCGCAGCTCAGAGCCAGCATTTTAGGGGCTGGTCTAGTCCTGAGGTTGGAGGATCAGTTAAAAGCGTGATAGAATACTGTATGGCGGGGGTCCCAATACTACAGGGGCTAGAGGGAGGAATAATCGGTCAACTGGGTAAGAAATTTCCCACGCTGGAACCTATTGATAAAGTATGGGGAGCGTTGAAAAGGAACAGAGGACTTGAGGGCCTGACTAGATTTACTCCCATTTGGAACAATAGGAAGCTGGCGGAGATTCAAAAAGTGGGTGCCCTGGAGGAATGGAGACGAAAGGGAATAATTCATATGTCTCAAATTTTAGATAATGGGATGCTGAAGTCTTTTGTGCTGCTACAATCTGAATTCTCTCTACCGGTGACTGAATGGTTGCATTACCTTCAGTTAAAACATGCCATAGATGCCCAACGGACTAAGGGGAGTTTGAAAGTGGACCAAGACTTGGTATTGGAGTATGTTTGTGGGGGGGCCTCACTAGGGGAGTGATTTCGGGAACTTATAAAGATTTGCTGCACACGTTCCTCTTGGGCTATCCACTGAAGGCTAAAGCTAAATGGAAGGAAGAGGTTGGTCAGATGGAGGAGGATGTGTGGGACTGCATTTTGGAGTATGTCCCGAGGCTGTCGCTCAGTGAACTGGCTAGGCTGTCTCACCTATACGTCATCCATAGAGTTTATCGTTCCCCGGAAATATTGCACAAGTTTGGCCTCAGGACGGACTCTGAGTGTCCGAGATGTAGGGTTTCTGGTGCTGGCATTTTTCATATGGTGTGGAGCTGTTCCGGATTGAGTACATTTTGGAGTGGGACACTTTCTAGGATTGAAAGAGTGTATGATTGTGTCATTCCCCGTGACCCAGTGGTTTGTCTATTGGGTTATGTGGAAGGAATAGCTGTAGATAACTCGTTTAAACTTGCTATAGCTAGGTTATTGTATGTAGCCAGGAAACTGATTGCGAGGAAGTGGACCAGTGAGGAACCGCCGTCGAGGACTGAATTCTGTCGCCAGGCGAATTATGTTATCCAATTGGAAAGGGGTGTATATGAAAAGGGAGGGGTGCATAAAACATACGAAAAGTTGTGGACTCCATGGCTGCAACATGAATGATGAGATGATAATGTTTATGTTAGTTCTGGGGAAATGATACCTGGACGTCTAGCTCATAATGTCTGCTCTATTATGAAGCTCCGTTTGTGAATATTGGCGGTTATTGTGAATCGGAAGTACTGTCTGAGGGGGAGGGAGGAGTTGGGGGGGGTGGGGAATGTGTGTTAACATTGAAAATGTACAGTGGTGTTGTTCATAGTGTACTGTATTAATGATATTCTAATAAAAATGTATCTGATTTAAAAAAAAAAAAAAGTAGGAACTTATAATGATATCAAAAAGGTGATTGAAGGAGTTAATGTCCCACAGGCACTCCAACAACAGACTAAGCAGTGTAAATTATATCCAAAATGGTGTGCAAGGGGTTAATGTAGCACTGCCAGTAGTAATAGGCACTACAAAGGATGCACTTAATGCAGAAATGGTATATAAGGGGTTAACTTGGCAGTGGCATTACAACTACACACTGTGTTATAGAAATAACACCAAAAAGGGAATATAAGGGGTTAATGTACCACTGCCAGTACTAATAGACACTAAAAAGTATGGAGTTAATGCTGAACTGGTATATAAGGGGTTAAGTTCGCAGTGGCATTACAACTACACACTGTGTAATAGAAATAACACCCAAAATGGACTATAAAGGGTTAATATTCCTACTTTAAGTAGTACAATATATACAGTAATAATAATTTTGTCAAAAAAAAGATATGTTATCTGAATTTGTGGTGATAATGTACAGGAGCTTGCTTCTCGACGTCGCTGTGACAGGAAGCGTCAAAGCAGGAATGATGTCTGAGGTAAAAATTCAAAATTCGCGGTCTAAAATGGCGGCCGCGAAATTCGAATTCATAAAATGGCGGCTTTCGCGAGGCGCTGTTCTGATTGGCGCCTGACTTCCCATAGAGATACATGGAGGAATGAGGCGCGAATCTCATTGGCCGCGATGTATTTTTAAACATGGCGCCGTGAATTTGATTGGTCGGCGCTCAGCGGGGAGACCGGCGAGTTGGATGCCCAGCGCCTGGTTCTGTTTTCGGCCAGGGCGTTCGGCGGCACTGCGGTCGGCGCTTTGAGCGCCGAAGTCTGTAGCTGTGCGAAGACCTTCGGTGTTCGCCCAGCAACTGGCGGGGGGCACCGGCGGAGGTCGGGCTCCTTGTGGGGAGCAGTGGTGGAGCTCGGTCTCCAGGCGGGGTAGACCGCTGCAGCTCGGGCTCCTGCCGGGGAGCAACGCCGGAGCCCGGGCTTGTAGCGAAGGGCAGCGCTGGAGCTCGGGCTCGTGGCTGGGGCACCGCCGGAGCTTGGGCTCGTGGTCGGGGGCACCGCCAGAGCTCGGGCTTGTTGCGGGGGGCACCGCAGGAGCTCGGGCTCCTGCCGGGGACCACCTCCGGAGGCACTGTGGGAGACATGGAGGCTATATGGTTTTTAAAAATGGCGCTGAATGTGAGGCGCTGTGCTCATTGGTTGTTGTCTGCTGGCGCCGACCAATGAGCATAGCGCCTCACTTCCCATAGAGATACATGGAGGAATGAGGCGCGAAGCTCATTGGTCGCGATGTATTTTTAAACATGGCGCCTTTATTCTGATTGGCGGCTGACTTCCCATAGAGATACATAGAGGAATGAGGCGCGAATCTCATTGGTCGCTGTATATTTTAAAACATGGCGCCGTGATTCTGATTGGCGCCTGACTTCCCATAGAGATACATGGAGGAATGAGGCGCTATTCTCATTGGTCGCTGTATATATTTAAACATGGCGCAGTGATTCTGATTGGCGCCTGACTTCCCATAGAGATACATGGAGGGTTGAGGCGCTATTCTCATTGTTCGCGGTGTATTTTTAAACATGGCGCCGTGATTCTGATTGGCAGCTGACTTTCCATAGAGATACATGGAGGAATGAGGCGCGAATCTCATTGGTCGCTGTATATTTTTAAACATGGCGCCGTGATTCTGATTGGCGCCTGACTTCCCATAGAGATACATGGAGGAATGAGGCGCTATTCTCATTGGTCGTTGTATATTTTTTTTTTTTTTTTTTGTTCAAATATTTTTATTGATTATATGGGGGTATTTACAGGGTGAAGACTTTACAGACAGTAATACAAAACAAGGTTGAAGACAAAAACATTGGGATAGTACGATGGTTACATAGAAGTAAGATAACATAAAATTAGGTAATTGCCTATCTCAAACAGATAAACATTTCAAAAAGAGGAAAAAAAAAAAAAAAAAAAAAAATTCCAATAACTTTGGTAGAAATAAATGTCTTTGACAAAAAATTTGACCAACAGTGGTCGATTCGATGAAGATACAAACTGCATATATTAAATACATCAAAAACATAGGAAGAGATGCGCTCATCAGTCTATATTGCAAAGGTAATGTACATAAATAGAACAACAAAGAGGAAAGAAAGAACACCTGAGGTGACCAACACATGGATATCCTATTATAATCTGTAGTAATAGGTATGTATCCGAGGCATTTAAATGTTAATTATTAGTCATTGAGGTTTAGAGGTTAGGGGGGTTGTTTGTCAACAGCCTTGGTCAGATGATTCAAGGATTGTGTAGAGATCCATAGTTCCCAATTATAGAAGAATTTATTATATGTGTTGTCTCTAACTGCGTAAGTAAATTCAAAAGAACAATGATTAGAAATTCTGTCCGTTAATTCTGCAATGGTGGGAATTTCTGAGGACTTCCATTTAGCGGCTATAAGTAGCTTAGCTGTGAGAATAACTTGGGATACTATGAATCTAAGAGTGTGGGGAATGTCTGATATGCCAATTGAGAGGAGAACCAGTTGAGGGGAGAGAATGAGTCTAAAATTGGTAGTCCTATATATTAAATCTTGAACACTCAACCAGAAGTTGAGAATTTTTGGGCACCTCCAGAATACATGTGTTAATGTTCCAATTTGAGAACATTCTCTCCAGCAATTCGGAGAGTTAAGAGGGTCTATGTGATGCATTCTGGAAGGAGTCCAATACCATCTCGTTAGTATTTTAAAGAAGGTTTCTTGGATGGAAGCGCAGTTCGTATTTGAATAAGAGTGATCTATTGCTTTAGCTAATTCTTCCGGTTCTATATTAAATCCCAACTCTTTCTCCCATGCTATTATATAGGGAAGTTTATGGATAGTGAGGTCGTCAATCAGGGTACGATAAATATGACCAGTCATCCAAGTCGACTTTCTTTGTGGGTTTTCTAAAAGTTCTGTGATAGGCCTAGGGACTGTGAAGACAGAGTCAAAATCCAATTGAGATGATTTAATCAATCTCCAAGCCGACCTGTCTAACCAGGTTAGACCATATCTCTGTTCCAGGACTAGAAATTGTACTAATTTCCCTCTGGACAACAGGTCATCTATGAAACGAATACCCCGGGCCAACCAAGAAGAAAGATCTAAGCCTGGGATGATATATTCAAGGGTTTCTAACGGGATTTTCTTAGAGGGTGGGTCAGAAGCAAGATGGTTTGTTTTTTTAAGAAGCGCTATCCATGCTTGTAATGTAGCTTTAATTGTTGGGATTGCAGGTAGAATTTTTGTTGGGTTATATAGGTGCGCAATTATTAATGCTGATGGATTATTAGATTTAATTAACTCTAGTTCAAGTTCAACCCATACTGGGGAGTTTAATGAAATATTGAGCCAGTTCTGGGATAGTTTCAACACGGAAGCAAGATAGTAAGCGTGAAGGTTAGGAATCCCCATTCCTCCTCTCCTTTTATGTTTTTCTAAAATTGTACCAGATAATCTAGGTCTAGACTTTTGCCAGATAAATTGTCTCAATTGATGTTGAAGACCATTTAGGCTATTTTTACAGACGGGGAGAGTAATCGCTCGGACCATGTAAATAAACTTTGGAAGTATCTTCATTTTTAGAGCAATCACTCTACCCGTCCAGGAGAGTTGGAGTTTAGATAGGTTTGCAATGTCTGTTTTGAAGGAACTTTGTAGATTCAATATGTTTTTTTTAGTGATATCTGAAGTGGGATTCGTTAATTGGATACCTAAGTATGAAATTGAGTTAGATTTCCAAGAAAAGGGGAATTGCTTCTTTAGATAGGATAGGAACGTTTTCTCGATGTTGAATTCTAGAATTTGTGACTTATTAGTATTTATCTTATAATGGGAGATACTTGAGAAGGTCTTGATAGCATAGGAAAGGTGATGTAGGGATTTAAGCGGATTTGTAACGGATATAAGTATATCATCTGCAAAAAGTGTAATTTTGTGCCGTTGTGAATTTATGTGGATACCTCTGATATTTTCATTTTGTCTAATTGATTCTGCTAATGGTTCAATAAAAATGGCAAAAAGGATAGGTGACATGGGGCAGCCCTGTCTAGTACCATTGGAAAGGGATATTTTACGGGAGATTGCTTGATTTGAGTAAATTTTGGCTGTGGGATTGGAGTACATTGCCGAAATTGAATTAAATATATTACCTCGAAATCCGAATTTATGTAAGGTTAGAAATAAATAGTTCCAATTGACTCTATCGAATGCCTTCTCGGCGTCAAGGGCCAAGAAGGCAGTCGGGATCCTAGAAGTTTCAGAGTGGATTAGCAGATTTATGGCTCTTCTGGTGGCATCTGAGGTCTGTCTGCCTGGGATGAAACCCACCTGATCTTTTTTAATTAGTTTACTAATATGCTTTTGGAGCCTATTTGCTATCAGCTTGGCGAGGATTTTGGTGTCACTGTTTAGGAGGGATATAGGTCTGTAATTTTTAGGTTCAGTGGGATCTCCTTTGTCTTTCGGAATAACTATCACCACTGCTTCTGACATCTCTGGAGGAAGGGAGCCCGATTTTGCTATCGAATTCGCCAGTCTTAGAATAAAAGGGGAGAGATGTTTAGTGAAAGTTTTATACAGCTCGTTTTGCAGACCATCAGGACCTGGAGCTTTCTCTTTTTTTAAGGTTGCAATTAAAGAGTTGATTTCCAAAAGAGAATATGGGGCGTTAAGATTTTCTATCTCAAGATCTGAGAGAGAGGGCAATTTGAGAGGATCTAAAAAATTCTTAATACTTTCGATGGAAGGAATCTGAGTATTAGTGTCATTTTTAAGATTATAAAGGGAGTCATAATAGTCGGCTAAAGTGTTAACAATATCCTTGGGGTGAAATTTACTTTTCCCTGTTGAGTCTTTTATCTCAGAAATTCTATTCTTTTGTCTGAGAATTTTGATTCTTGTTGCAAAAAATTTGGTCGGTTTGTTATCTGAGAAATAGAATCTAGATTTGGATTGTTGGATCATCTTGGCATAATTTGAGGTTAATACAGATCTTAGCTCTGTTCTCAGTTTGAAAATGTCTTCTGAGGTGTTAATGGATGGATTATTGATTTGAATGTTTTCTAGATTTTGTATTTTGTCTATTAAATTCTGGGTTTTTTCACGTTTTTGCTTATTTAATCTAGAATTTAGTTGAATTAGGGTGCTTTCACATCTGCGTTTTTCGTAATTCGCGGCAGATGCGGTGAAAAAACCGCATCTGCCGCGTTTACCGCATAACCGTTCCACTTGCGGCGCGGTTGCGGTTTTTTCTATGCAATGTATAGGGGGACTTGCGGCAGATGCGGCAAGTGCGGTTTTGCACTTGCGGCAGGTGCGGCCGCGAAAAAAACCGCAGCAAGCTGCGGTTTTTTTCGCGGCCGCACCTGCCGCAAGTGCAAAACCGCACTTGCCGCATCTGCCGCAAGTCCCCCTATACATTGCATAGAAAAAACCGCAACCGCGCCGCAAGTGGAACGGTTATGCGGTAAACGCGGCAGATGCGGTTTTTTCACCGCATCTGCCGCGAATTACGAAAAACGCAGATGTGAAAGCACCCTTAGTTTCCCTCGTAAGACAGATTTGAATGCTAGCCATAAAGTCGAGATGTTGATGTCAGGAGTGTCATTTTCTGCAAAGTAATATTTAATAGTATTTTCTATGTCAGTCTTGAATTGTGGGTGTGAGTATAGAAAGCTGTTGTTCCTCCATAATTTTTCAGGGCAAGAAACTGGAGATGGGGAGAATTCAAAGAGTATGGGGGAGTGGTCAGACCAAGTTCGTGGTCCTATGTTAATTTTTCGAAATTTGTGGAGTGAAAAGACATTTGTCAGAACCAGGTCTATTCTTGCATAAGAATTAAATCTGCCCGAGTAGTGAGAAAATTCAATTGAGTTTGCATGAATACATCTGAAAACGTCATATAGCTCAGTGCGGGCAAGCCAAGGATTGAGGGGTTTAGTATAATGTCTTGATTTTGTGGATGAGTCAAGGATAGGGTCTGGGACAACATTAAAATCACCTAATATGATTAATTCACCTTTCTTTTTATCACTTACAATATTCATGAGTCTATTTAGGAATGTAATATGACTCTTGTTCGGGAGATAAACATTCACTATAGTATAAGTGTAATTGTTGATTTTGCACACTAGAATTAAATACCTACCCTCAGGATCACTGGTCAGGGAAATTTCCTCGAAGGATATAGAGTTTTTAATAAGGATAGCTACACCTGCTTTTTTCTTTTCATTTGAGGAGAAGTAGTATTTCTGGAAGACTTTGTTTTCAAATTTTGGGGGATTAATTGATGAGATTCTTGTCTCTTGCAGGCAAACAATCTCCGAATTGGATTCTTTAATAAGTTTCCAAGTGTGGTACCTGCGTTGGGGGGAATTTAGGCCGTTGACATTGATGGAGAGGAACTTAAGGGACATTAAATATTTGGTTTTGATTAATTATATGTCTCGGAGTGTAGGGAACATACTTATAAAAGGTCATGGGGAAGTCAGGTAGTTTTGAGTCTCTCAGGCAGAAGATAGGAAGGGTTAGAAGTTGAAAGTTAGAGAATGGCAATTTCCAGTCGTGGATTAGTTATCACAAAGAGCAAAGTGTCAACTAGTGAGGGATGTAAATTGAACAAATTATTAAACAATAAAATAGAGGAATCCCAACACGGAGGGTTTCGTAAGTGAATAAACCTCCTGGGAGGCTACTGTTACAGCCTTTAAAACCTAATAACTGGTCTAGAACTTGAACTTTAAGAAATGATTAGATTGAGTCGGCGTAGAGTTTTTTGTCCCTCTGTGGAGTCATCAATTGTTATAAGCTTGTCTTTGTAGGTGAACAGGACCTTGGCAGGGTTGAAGCCCCAAGTGTAAAGGATGGATTTTCTACGGAGAACTTCGGTGATTCCAGAAAGATTTTTCCTCTGAATCAATGTCTCCCTTGAGAGGTCAATAAGTATTTTTAGGGAATCGTATGGTTTGGGAAGATGTTTATGCATTTTTATATATTTCAAGAAGCGCTCTTTCGTGTGGAAAAAATGAAATCTAACTATAATGTCTCTAGGAATTTCTGGTTTCAAGTGAGTAGGTTTGCTTAGTCTGTGGGCTCGGACAAGGGTCATGTCAAGTTCAGATAATTCTGGAAGAGTTAATTTAAGAATCTTTTTAATGTGTTGTTCGATTTGATGAGATTTGATCGTTTCCGGTACTCCTCGGAATTTTAAATTCAGCCTCCTGTCCCTGTCCTCCATAGCAATCATCTTAGCCCTCACCACAGAGAGGTCTCCTTTGAGTGTTTTTTGTACTTCAGATATTTTTTGAACCGAGGTTGTGATAATTTTGATATCATCCTCATTTTTTTCAGTACGTATGGAAATAGATGCCATAGCGTTTTCTAGGGAATCAAAGCGACTATCAAGGTCTGATTTGAATTTACTGAAAATTTCCAGGAAGAAATCTTTACCTGGAGGTTTATCTCCGTCTGAAATTTGATTTAGTTCTGGATTTGACTCAGCTTTGTGGCGTCGTCTTAATGGACTAGATGTTGGGGTTTTATCTCCGTCAGAGTTTAATTGGATTTTAGAGTTATGAGATTTGGACCTAGATGATGTGGTCAAGTCGGGTTCTTTTCTTTTACCTGTTCTCTGTGAGGTATCCAGAGGAGAAGTTTCATCTAAATTATTATCAGTAGAATCGACCATTGGTCAGAGTGTACAGATGTGTTAGGAGATCTCGATCTATCTCTTCTTGTCATGTTCCCTGAATTAGTCTCCATGGCTTGACCTTCAGAATCCAACCCTCCTTTAGAGTTTTTGTTCTTTGTGTTTGGCATTATCATAAAAAAAAAAAAAAAAACTGGTCTCCTAGTAGAAGGATATATGAGGTGATTTGAGTACAAGAAAGATACACTTAGATTCGACTAGGACTATATGAACAAAGGGGGAGTACGTGGAGATCGGAAAAGTTTATAATGAGGGCCCAGATAAAGCCGGGAACAGTTGACAAAAGGCCCAGTAAAAGTATTACAAATAATAGAGATATTACAATCTGTAGGTTATCTCGGTAATACAATCTTCAATTTAAACAAAAACACATTTGGTAAAAATCATATTATACACTTGTTAGAGGACAGGAAAGAAGGAAATGAGCATATTAAGGACAGGGAAGAGACCTGAGGTAGATCAGATGAGGATTACTTTTATAAAATAGTGATGAGGGTTAGAAGACGGCGCAGAGAACAGAGACAAAAAGGGGGAAATAGAGGAGGTATCTAGTGTGAATAAGAGAAGAAAGATATTTTTAGGAGATGTTAGAAAGTATAAATCCGATGGGTCTCAGAGTGCTCAGCTCTGATGACCTCGAGAATCACTTTTGGTTAGGAGATTTAGTTAGGGAGAGGGTTGTATAGAAAAGAAGTGAGAGAGGAAATAAGTTAAAACAAGGAAAGATTTCAGCAAAGTAGATAAGCAGGTGTAATTCACATAAATACCAGACAACTCCAGGTTAGACTTGTAATAGGTTTTGAAGTCCAGGAATTCTTCATATAGGTGTTGTTTTGTGGAGATATCTGCGTACTGAGGGGTCTGCGGTTTCAAAGATGCGTTTTTCCGGTCTGAAGAACAAGTCTGTGAGCTGCAGTGAGAGAAAAAGGCGCGAGTTTACACCTCTGGCTGACAGATTATTCCTTTCAAATTGGCAGCAAATGTAGCAGAGTCGCTTCTGTTTTTTTCCCAACTATATGAATGTTTCTAGCTTGGAGAGGAGAAAAAAAACTCGCTCCTTCTCCTCCTGGTATATCAGGCTGCTTCTCCCCACCTCTGGTGAACAGTCAGATCAAGGTGTCACTAGTAATCAGTGCCTCTCAGAGAAAATAATGTAAATAATATGCCTGAGGCCAGTCAGACCTTGGAAAGTCAGGTGCTGCTTATAAATTATTGATGACAACAGGTTTTGACAGAGGCTATTCAGACCCTGTCAGCTCAGGTAGCCATGTGTCACTTAGAGATGAATACTGGCAGTAGGGACTATCCAAGTCCAGACAGACCGTGCTAGATCTGGCAGCCAGGCAATGCCTGAAGACGACTAATGGCAGCGGGTACTGACCGAGGCCCGTCAGACCGCGCCAAATCAGGCAGAGAGACACTATTTGGAGTTGTTTGATGGCAGCAGGGCCCGTTCCAGGCCAGTCATAACGCGTCGGTACTGACAGTCAGGCGCCGCTCTGAGGTAATCGATGGTAACAGGGTCCGCCCGAGGCCAGACAGACCGCTCCGTGAGGTAAATAGTCACAGGGGCCTCAAAGCCAAGATTTCGGGTTAAAGTAGATCAAAACAAGCTCAAATCATTCTTAAAGATTAAGTGGATGATTCCCTATAGGAATCATGGATGGATGACTCCTAGGAGGGCTGCTGTCTGGTAGATTCCAGTCATGAGGAGAGGAGCTCAGCAAACAGCGACCATTCTTCTTGAGCTCCAGGCCACGCCCCCTTGGTCGTTGTATATTTTTAAACATGGCGCCGTGATTCTGATTGGAGCCTGACTTCCCATAGAGATACATGGAGGAATGAGGCGCGAATCTCATTGGCCGCAATGTATTTTTAAACATGGCGCCGTGAATTTGATTGGTCGGCGCTCAGCGGGGAGACCGGCGAGTTGGATGCCCAGCGCCTGGTTCTGTTTTCGGCCAGGGCGTTCGGCGGCACTGCGGTCGGCGCTTTGAGCGCCGAAGTCTGTAGCTGGGCGAAGACCTTCGGTGTTCGCACAGCTACTGGCGGGGGCACCGGCGGAGGTCGGGCTCCTTGTGGGGAGCAGTGGTGGAGCTCGGGCTCCAGGCGGGGGAGACCGCTGCAGCTCGGGCTCCTGCCGGGGAGCAACGCCGGAGCCCGAGCTTGTAGCGAAGGGCACTGCTGGAGCTCGGGCTCGTGGCGGGAGGCACCGCCGGAGCTCGGGCTTGTTGCGGGGGGCCCCGGCGGAGCTCGGGCTCCTGCCGGGGACCACCGCCGGAGGTCGGGCTTGTTGCGGGGGCAACGCACGAGCTCGGGCTCTTCCGGGGACCACCGCCGGAGGTCGGCTTGTTGCGGGGGAGCTCTGGCGGGGTTGGCGGGGTGTAGGTGGGCAATGGCCGCTTCACGGGCATTGGACTCGCAATGGCCTCTTCGCGGCATTGCTCGCCCGAGACATGAGACTCGCAATGCCCGCTACGCGGGCATTGCTCGTGCCGCTGCAACGTCTCGCGTGGCTGCTGGGCAGCCACGTACACGATGACGGAAGTAGCGCCGAAACTTACGGAAGTGCGTTAGGGGAATTATATAGTAGATATATATATATAAGTTTAGGACATCAGAATTAAAGGGTTCCTGGTGATATATATTGTTCATCACCTTAGAATGAATGGGTTCCTGGTGATTTATATTATTGGGCACATCAGAATGTATGGGTTCCTGGTGATATATATTTTGAGCACGTCAGAATGTATGGGTTCCTGGTGATATATATTGAAGACATCAAAATGTATAAGCCACTGGTGATATATTGTCATGTATTAGCTGCCTTCAGCCAACAGGTGCTGCTGCCGGTGTAGTAAACTAAGCCTTTTTCCTTCAGTCAGTGTGAGGCTGTGCAGGTTGAAGTTGCTGAACGTTTGGTGAAAGTGACTCATGGATCAGAGGAGCTGAGCGGCTGTGTCTGAGCTGTCTGCTCTCCACACCTTGGCCATAAATAGGTCAGCTTCCATCCACCTGATGTCGCTGATTCAGCTCACAACTGAGCTGATTCCTTGTGGTGCAGATGATGTTTTAGAGCTGCTGCATTCTCCTTCATTTGAAGCTGCTGGGTTCCCTGGCTGGTAGGTGGAGGTAGGGTCTTTATGCCTAGGGCATTTTCAGGAACTTAGGGAAAAGGGTGGCGGCTCGGACCTCCTCACCATTAGAGGTACCTCCGAGAACAGGACAAGCCAGGCTCCCCAGTATCGGGGTCAGATTAGGCTCCCCTGCCCCCCTTCATCCAGCTACCTGAGTCCCTCACCTCCTAAGTGTTACATATATATATATATATATATTGAGGACATCAGAATGTATGGGTTCCTGGTGATATATATTATTCAGAACATTAGAATGTATGGATTCCTGGTGATATATATTGAGGACATCAGAATGTATGGGCTCCTGGTGATATATAACTTACCACATGTAGCTAAAATACAAATTCAACACAGCACTTGGCTGGAAGTGAACAGACCCTACTTAAATAGAGCAAGCAAAAAAAAAAAAAAAAAAAGAATCGTTTTTGGAGTAGCTCCTGGTGATATATATTATATATATAGGACATTGGAATGTATGGATAAATGGGTTCTTAGTGAAATATATTATTGGGCACATCAGAATGTTCGGGTTCCTGGTGATATATATTATTGGACACATCAAAATGTATGGGTTCCTTGTGATATATATTATTGAGCACATCAGAATGTATGGGTTCCTGGTGATATATATTATTGATCACATCAGAAAGTTGGGGTTCCTGGTGATATATATTATTCAGCACATCAGAATGTATAGGTTCCTGGTGATATATATTATTCAGCACATCAGAATGTATGGGTTCCTGGTGATATATATTATTCAGCACATCAGAATGTATGGGTTCCTGGTGATATATACAGTGCCTACAAGTAGTATTCAACCCCCTGCAGATTTAGGTGGTTTGATAAGATGCAAATAAGTTAGAGCCTTCAAACTGCAAACGAGAGTAGGATTTATTAACAGAAGCATAAATCTTACAAACCAAAAAGTTATGTTGCTCAGTTGAATTTTAATAAATTTGAAACATAAAAGTGTGGGTCAATTATTATTCAACCCCATAATCGTCTTTTATAAGACCTGATCAGGCCGGCACAGGTCTCTGGAGTTATCTTGGCCCACTCCTCCATGCAGACCTTCTCCAAGTTATCTAGGTTCTTTGGGTGTCTCGTGGACTTTAATCTTGAGCTCCTTCTACAAGTTTTCAATTGGGTTAAGGTCAGGAGACTGACTAGGCCACTCCATCACCTTGATTTTTTCCCTCTTGAACCAGGCCTTGGTTTTCTTGGCTGTGTGCTTTGGGCCGTTGTCTTGTTGGAAGATGAAATTATGACCCATCTTAAGATCCTTGATGGAGGAGCGGAGGTTCTTGGCCAAAATCTCCAGGTAGGCCGTGCTATCCATCTTCCCATGGATGCGGACCAGATGGCCAGGCCCCTTGGCTGAGAAACAGCCCCACAGCATGATGCTGCCACCACCATGCTTGACTGTAGGGATGGTATTCTTGGGGTCGTATGCAGTGCCATCCAGTCTCCAAACGTCACGTGTGTGGTTGGCACCAAAGATCTCGATCTTGGTCTCATCAGACCATAGAACCTTGAACCAGTCTGTCTCAGAGTCCTCCAAGTGATCATGAGCAAACTGTAGACGAGCCTTGACATGACGCTTTGAAAGTAAAGGTACCTTACGGGCTCGTCTGGAACGGAGACCATTGCGGTGGAGTACGTTACTTATAGTATTGACTGAAACCAATGTCCCCACTGCCATGAGATCTTCCCGGAGCTCCTTCCTTGTTGTCCTTGGGTTAGCCTTGACTCTTCGGACAAGCCTGGCCTCGGCACGGGAGGAAACCTTCAAAGGCTGTCCAGGCCGTGGAAGGCTAACAATAGTTCCATAAGCCTTCCACTTCCGGATGATGCTCCCAACAGTGGAGACAGGTAGGCCCAACTCCTTGGAAAGGGTTTTTTACCCCTTGAAAATCAAAAAAAGGGACTAGCTCCAACCACCTAATATTCCCAGGACTCCCAGGCAAACCGGAAAGTGGCTTGGCAACCACCAGTAGCAATAGAAAAAGGTGTAGAATCCGGTGCCACAAAATTCCTTTTTATTTTCAAAAGTTTTAAAAATCACACATGCTCCAGAGGAGCTCCTGGACGCGTTTCGTGGGTTTAGCCCACTTAATCGTCAGTACAATGGCAATACAGACAAAAAGAATATATACAATTTAAAAGCAAAAAACAGCCCCCTCTCGCATGTGTGACAAATATACATCAATTATTTCTAACCAATCACATACCTGCAGGTTCTAAAGGAGTTAAAGGGAAAAATATGTGGGGAAGAAGAGGGGGAGGGGAGGAAAAGAGAAAGAGAGGAAAAAGAGCTGATAACAGAAAGTAAAAGAGAAAAAAAAAAAAAAAAAAGGGAGAGAGGGGGGGGGGAGAAGAACAGAGCAAAGAACTGATATATTTTGTAATGCAATTACATGGTAAACATTACAGGTGTAGAAATCTAAAGATAACCACAACAAAGATCTTTCTTTCTTATTGTAAGTCACCAACTGCAGGTATGTGATTGGTTAGAAATAATTGATGTATATTTGTCACACATGCGAGAGGGGGCTGTTTTTTGCTTTTAAATTGTATATATTCTTTTTGTCTGTATTGCCATTGTACTGACGATTAAGTGGGCTAGACCCACGAAACGCGTCCAGGAGCTCCTCTGGAGCATGTGTGATTTTTAAAACTTTTGAAAATAAAAAGGAATTTTGTGGCACCGGATTTTACACCTTTTTCTTTTGTACCCCTTGCCAGCCTTGTGACCCTCCACGATCTTGTCTCTGATGCCTTGGAATGTCTTTCCCATGTTGATCATGTATGAGTGCTGTTCACAAGTTTGGGGAGGGTCTTAAATAGTCAGAAAAGGCTGGCAAAAGAGATAATTAATCCACACATGTGAAGCTCATTGTTCTTTGTGCCTGAACTACTTCTTAATACTTTAGGGGGACCAAACAGAATTCTGGTGGTTTGAGGGGTTGAATATTAAATGACCCTCTGAATTAACTTTTAACGCTTTAAAAAAAAAAAAATCTTTTTGGCTGCAGTGCATTTCCCACTTCCAGGCTGATCTACAGTCCAAATGTCACAATGCCAAGTTAATTCCGCATGTGTCAACCACCTAAATCTGCAGGGGGTTGAATACTACTTGTAGGCACTGTATTGAGGACATCAGAATGTATGGGCTCCTGGTGATATATAACTTACCACATGTAGATAAAATACAAATTCAACACAGCACTTGGCAGGAAGTGAACAGACCCTACTTAAATAGAGCAAGGAAAAAAAAAATGATGCTACCTTTTTTGAGTCGTTTTTGGAGTAGCTCCTGGAGATATATTATGTAAATAGGACATTTGAATGTATGGGTTTCTTGGTGATATATATTTTGAGCACGTCAGAATGTATCGGTTTCTGGTGATTTATATTAAGAACATCAGGATGTATTGGTTCCTGGTGATGATTCACCACTGGATGAATGATGTCCCAAGGGGCCCAGCCACAATCCGCAAAAAAATAAAATTAATGCTACCTTTTTTGAGTCGTTTTTGGAGTAGCTCCTGGTGATATATATAATATATATATAGGACATTAGAATGTATGGGTTCTTTTTGATAGACATTATTCAGCACATCAAAATGAATGGATTCCTAGTGAAATATACTATTGGGCACATCAGAGTGTATGGGTTCCTGGTGATATATATTTTGAGCACGTCAGAATGTATTGGTTTCTGGTGATTTATATTAAGAACATCAGAATGTATGGGTTCCTGGTGATATATATTGAAGACATCAAAATGTATAAGCCACTGGTGATATATTGTCACGTATTAGCTGCCTTCAGCCAACAGGTGCTGCTGCCGGTGTAGTAAACTAAGCCTTTTTCCTTCAGTCAGTGTGAGGCTGTGCAGGTTGAAGTTGCTGAACGTTTGGTGAAAGTGACTCATGGATCAGGGGAGCTGAGCGGCTGTGTCTGAGCTGTCTGCTCTCCACACCTTGGCCATAAATAGGTCAGCTTCCATCCACCTGATGTCGCTGATTCAGCTCACAACTGAGCTGATTCCTTGTGGTGCAGATGTTGTTTTAGAGCTGCTGCATTCTCCTTCATTTGAAGCTACTGGGTTCCCTGGCTGGTGGGTGGAGGTAGGGTCTTTATGCCTAGGGCATTTTCAGGAGCTTAGGGAAAAGGGTAGCGGCTCGGACCTCCTCACCATTAGAGGTACCTCCGAGAACAGGGCAACCCTGCCCCCCTTCATCCATCTTCATCCAGCTACCTGAGTCCCTCACCTCTTAAGTGTAACATATTATATATATATATATATATATATATATTATATATTGAGGACATCAGAATATATGGGTTCCTGTTGATATATATTATTCAGGACATCAGAATGTATGGGTTCCTGGGGATATATATTATTGGACACATCAAAATGTATGGGTTCCTGGTGAGATATATATATATATATTTATATAGGACATCAGAATGTATGGGTTCCTGGTGATATATATTATTGAGCACAGCAGAAAGTAGGGGTTCCTGGTGATATATATTATTCAGCGCATCAGAATGTATGGGTTCCTGGTGATATATATTATTCAGCCCATCAGAATGTATTAGTTCCTGGTGATATGTTATTCAGCACATCAGAATGTATGGGTTCCTGGTGATATATATTATTCAGAACATTAGAATGTATGGATTCCTGGTGATATATATTGAGGACATCAGAATGTATGGGCTCCTGGTGATATATAACTTACCACATGTAGCTAAAATACAAATCCAACACAGCACTTGGCAGGAAGTGAACAGACCCTACTTAAATAGAACAAGTAAAAAAAAAATTGATGCTACCTTTTTTGAGTCGTTTTTGGAGTAGCTCCTGGAGATATATTATATATATAGGACATTAGAATGTATGGGTTCTTTTTGATAGACATTATTCAGCACATCAAAATTAATGGATTCCTAGTGAAATATATTATTGGGCACATCCGAATGTATGGGTTCCTGGTGAGTATATATATATATATATATATATATATAAATATATATATAGAGGACGTCAGAATTAAAGGGTTCCTGGTGATATATTTTGTTCATCACCTCAGAATGTATGGGTTCCTGGTGATTTATATTATTGAGCACATCAGGATGTATTGATTCTTGGTGATATTTATTGAGAACATCAGAATGTATGGGTTCCTGGTGATATATATTTTGAGCACATCAGAATGTATCGGTTTCTGGTGATGATTCACCACTGGATGAATGACGTCCCAAGGGGCCCAGCCACAATCCGCAAAAAAAAATAAAAAAATAGTAATGCTACCTTTTTTGAGTCGTTTTTGGAGTAGCTCCTGGTGATATCTATATGTGTGTATATATATATATAACATCAAATATGGTTCCGGATATATATTGCACATCAGAATGTATGGGTTCCTGGTGATATATATTTTGAGCACATCAGAATGTATCGGTTTCTGGTGATGATTCACCACTGGATGAATGACGTCCCAAGGGGCCCAGCCACAATCCGCAAAAAAAAAAAGTAATGCTACCTTTTTTGAGTCGTTTTTGGAGTAGCTCCTGGTGATATATATATAATACATATATAGGACATTAGAATGTATGGGATCTTTTTGATAGACATTATTCAGCACATCAAAATGAATGGATTCTCAGTGAAATATATTATTGGGCACACATCAGAATGTATGGGTTCCTGGTGATATATATATATATTATATATAATATATATATATATATATATATATATATATATATAAATATAGGACATCAGAATTAAAGGGTTCCTGGTGATATATATTGTTCATCACCTTAGAACGAATGGGTTCCTGGTGATTTATATTATTGGGCACATCAGAATGTATGGGTTCCTGGTGATATATATTTTGAGCACGTCAGAATGTATTGGTTTCTGGTGATTTATATTAAGAACATCAGAATGTATGGGTTCCTGGTGATATATATTGAAGACATCAAAATGTATAAGCCACTGGTGATATATTGTCACGTATTAGTTGCCTTCAGCCAACAGGTGCTGCTGCCGGTGTAGTAAACTAAGCCTTTTTCCTTCAGTCAGTGTGAGGCTGTGCAGGTTGAAGTTGCTGAACGTTTGGTGAAAGTGACTCATGGATCAGGGGAGCTGAGCGGCTGTGTCTGAGCTGTCTGCTCTCCACACCTTGGCCATAAATAGGTCAGCTTCCATCCATCTGATGTCGCTGATTTAGCTCACAACTGAGCTGATTCCTTGTGGTGCAGATGTTATTTTAGAGCTGCTGCATTCTCCTTCATTTGAAGCTACTGGGTTCCCTGGCTGGTGGGTGGAGGTAGGGTCTTTATGCCTAGGGCATTTTCAGGAGCTTAGGGAAAAGGGTAGCGGCTCGGACCTCCTCACCATTAGAGGTACCTCCGAGAACAGGGCAAGCCAGGCTCCCCAGTATCAGGGTCAGATTAGGCTCCCCTGCCCCCCTTCATCCATCTTCATCCAGCTACCTGAGTCCCTCCCCTCTTAAGTGCTAATTATACATATATATATTAATTAGGAACATCAAATGTATGGGTTCCTGTTGATATATATTATTCAGCTAATTATATATATAAACCGATGGTCCAACATTTCCGAGGCACTGGAGGGCCACGCCCACTTCCGTGATGGTCGTCGCCCAGGCTCATCCAGTGCACTGTAGCCAGGCTGCCCCCCGGCTACAGTCACCGACACACGGAACGTTCCGATCTCGGAAGTTCCGTGTGCCCTCCTGCCACTCTCCTCCACCCTCTGCCCTCCAGCCAGTACCTACATACCGGGGGGGGCAGGGGGGCCCATTGCCCGCCACCTCGGAGGGCCACACACACCCTGGGGGTACCCGTGCTCCCTGCCGTGTGCCTGGAGAGGAGGGAGGGCGGGACTTCCTCTCCTGCAGCTCTGCCCGCCCCTCCTCTCCTCCTACACCCGACGCCCGGCCACCGGTAAGTCTGCAGCCATACACGCTGCTCTGCCCTCCAACCTGTGTGCCCCCTCTGCCCTCTGTCCTCTGCGTCCTCTGCCCCCTCTGCGTCCTCTGTGTCCTCTGTCCTCTGCCCCCTGTCCTCTGTGTCCTCTGCCCCCTGTCCCTGTGTCTTGCCTGTCCTCTGTGTCTCTGCCCCCTGTCCTCTGTGTCCTCTGCCCCCTGTCCTCTGTGTCCTCTGCCCCTGTCCTCTGTTCCTCTGCCCCCTGTCCTCTGTGTCCTCTGCCCCCTGTCCTCTGTGTCCTCTGCCCCTGTCCTCTGTGTCCTCTGCCCCTCCTTCTCGCTCCTCTGCCCCTCTGTGTCCTCTGCCCCCTGTCCTCTGTGTCCTCTGCCCTCCTCTGCCCCTCTGTGTCCTCTGCCCCCTGTCCTCTGCCTCCTCTGCCCCTCTGTGTCCTCTGCCCCGTCCTCTGCCCCGTCCTCTGTGTCCTCTGCCCCCTGTCCTCTGTGTCCTCTGCCCCCTGTCCTCTGTGTCCTCTGCCCCCTGTCCTCTGTCCTCTCCCCTGTCCTCTGTGTCCTTGCTCCGCCCCCTGTCCTCTGGTCCTCTGCCCCCTGTCCTCTGCTGTCCTCTGCCCCCTGTCCTCTGCGTCCTCTGCCCCCTGTCCTCTGCTTCCTCTGCCCCCTGTCCTCTGCGTCCTCTGCCCCCTCTGTGTCCTCTGCCCCCTGTCCTCTGCCCCCTCTGTGTCCTCTGCCCCCTGTCTCTGCCCTGTCTCTGCGTCCTCTGCCCCCTCTGTGTCCTCTGCCCCCTGTCCTCTGCGTCCTCTGCCCCCTCTGTCCCTGCCCCCTGTCCTCTGCCCCCTCTCCTCTGCCCCCTGTCCTCTGCCCCCTGTCATCTGCGTCCTCTGCCCCCTCTGTGTCCTCTTCCCCCTGTCCTCTGCGTCCTCTGCCCCCTGTCCTCTGCGTCCTCTCCCCCCTGTCCTCTGCGTCCTCTGCCCCCTGTCCTCTGCGTCCTCTGCCCCCTGTCCTCTGCGTCCTCTGCCCCCTGTCCTCTGCTCCCTGCCCCTCTGCCCTCCTGCGTCCTCTGTGTCCCTGCCCCCTGTCCTCTGCCCGCTCTGCGTCCTCTGCCCCCTCTGCGTCCTCTGCCCCCTCTGCGTCCTCTGCCCCCTGTCCTCTGCCCCTCTTGTCCTGCCCTGTCCTCTGCCCCTCTGTGTCCTCTGCCCCCTCTGTGTCCTCTGCCCCCTCTGTGTCCTCTGCCCCCCTGTCCTCTGCCCCCTGTCCTCTGCCCCCTGTCCTCGGCCCCTGTCCTCTGCGTCCTCTGCCCCCTCTGCGCCTCCCCTGTCCCCCTCTGTGTCCTCTGCCCCCCTGTCCTCTGCCCTGTCCTCTGCCCCCTGTCCTCTGCTCCCTCTGCCCCTGTCCTCTGCCCCCTGTCCTCTGCCCCGCCTCTGTGTCCTCTGCCCCTCTGTTTCCTCCTGTGTCCTCTGCCCCCTGTCCTCTGTGTCCTCTGCCCCTCTGTGTCCTCTGCCCTCTGCCCTCCCCTGTGTCCTCTGTGTCCTCTGCCCCCTGTCCTCTGTGTCCTCTGCCCCTGTTCCTCTGCCCCTCTGTGTCCTCTGCCCCTTGCCTCTGCTTTCCTCTGCCCCCTCTGTCCTCTGCGTCCTCTGCCCCCTCTGTGTCCTCTGCCCCCTGTCCTCTCTGCCTTCCTCTGCCCCCTCTGTGTCCTCTGCCCCTGTCCTCCGTCCTCTGCCCCCTGTCCTCTGGTCCTCTGCCCCTGTTCCTGCTGCCCCCGCCTCTGCCCCCTGTCCTCTGCCTGCCCCTCTGCCCCCTGTCTCCCTGCGTCCCCTCTGCCCCCCTCGTCCCTCTGCTCTCCCTTCCCTGGCCACCTGCTCTGTTCCTCTGCCCTTGTCCTCTGCCCCTGTCCTCTGTTGCCCCTCTGGTCGTCCTCTGCCCCTGTCCTCTGGCTCCCTCTGGTCCTCTGCCCCCTGTCCTCTGCGTCCTCTGCCCCCCTGTCCTCTGCGTCTCTCTTGCCCCCTGTCCTCTCGCCCCTCCTCTGGTCCTCTGCCCCCTGTCCTCTGGCCTTGCCCCTGTCCTCTGTGTCCTCTGCCCCCTGTCCTCTGGTCCTCCCCCTGTCCTCTGTGTCCTCTGCCCCCTGTCCTCTGTGTCCTCTGCCCCTGTCCTCTGCTGTCCTCTGCCCCCTGTCCTCTGTGTCCTCTGCTCCTCTGCCCCTGTCCTCTGCGTCCTCTGCCCTGTCCTCTGCGTCCTCTGCCCCCTGTCCTCTGCTTCCTCTGCCCCCTGTCCTCTGCGTCCTCTGCCCCCTGTCTCTGCTTCCTGCCCTCCTGCCTCTTGCCCCCTCTGTCCTCTGCCCCCTGTCCTCTGCCCCCTCTGTGTCCTCTCTGCCCCCTGTCCTCTTGCCCCCTGTTCTCTGCCCCCTGTCCTCTGCCCCGTCCTCTGCCCTGTCCTCGCCCCTGTCCTCTGCGTCCTCTGCCCCTCTGGTCCTCTGCCCCCTCCTGCGTCTCTGCCCCCTGTCCTCTGCCCCTGTCCTCTGCCCCCTGTCCCTCTGCGTCCTCTGCCCCCTGTCCTCTCCTGCTCCTCTGCTCCCTGCCTCTGTCCTCTGCCCTGTCCTCTGCCCCTGTCCTCTGCTCCCTCTGCCCCCTTCTCTGCGTCCTCTGCCCCCTCTGCGTCCTCTGCCCCTGTCCTCTGCCCCCTCTGTGTCCTCTGCCCCCTGTCTGCTCCTCTGCCCCCTCTGTGTCCTCTGCCCCCTCTTGTGTCCTCTGCCCCCTCTGTGTCCTCTGCCCCCTGTCCTCTTGCCCCCCTGTCCTCTGCCCCCTGTTCCTCTGCCCCTGTCCTCTGCGTCCTCTGCCCCCTGTCCTCTCCCTCTGCCTCTGCCCTGGTCCTCTGCCCCCCGTCCTCTGCCCCCTGTCCTCTGCCCCTCTGTCCTCTGCGTCCCTCTGCCCCCTCTGTCCTCTGCCCCTCTGTGTCCTCTGCCCCTCTGTGTCCTCTGCCCCTCGTGTCCTCTGCCCCCTCTGTGTCCTCTGCCCCTCTGTGCCTCTGCCCCCTCTGTGTCCTCTGCCCCCTCTGTGTCCTCTGCCCTCTGCCCCCTGTGTCCTCTGCCCCTTGTGTCCTCTGCCCCCTCTGTGTCCTCTGCCCCCTGTCCTCTGCCCCCTGTCCTCTGCGTCCTCTGCCCCCTCTGTGTCCTCTGCCCCCTGTCCTCTGGTCCTCTCTGCCCCTCTGTGTCCTCTGCCCCTCTGCTCCTCTGCTGTTCCTCTGCCCCTGTCCTCTGCGTCCTCTGCCCCCTGTTCTCTGCCCAGCCGCCTCTGCCCCTGTCCTCTGCCCAGGCCTCTGCCCCTGTCCTCTGCGCTGACCACTCTGCCCACGTCGCTGCGCTGACCTCTCACCGCCTCGACTCTCTAGACCCACTGAGCCCCGCCCTCTCTGTGTCCTCTGCCCCCTGTCCTCTGCCTCCCTGGTCCTCTGCCCCGTCTCTGTGTCCTCTGCCCCCTGTCTCTGCCTCTCTGCCCCCTCTGTTCCTCTGCCCCCTGTCCTCTTGGTCCTCTGCCCCCTCTGTGTCCTCTGCCCCCTGTCCTCTGTGTCCTCTGCCTCTGTGTCCTCTGCCCCCTGCTCCTCTGCCCCCTGTCTCTGTGTCCTCTGCCCCCTGTCCTGTTCTCTGCCCTGTCCTCTGCGTCCTCTGCCCCTGTCCTCTGCGTCCTCTGCCCCTCTGCCGTCTGGTCCTCTGCCCCTGTCCTCTGCCCCCTGTCCTCTGCTCCTCTGCCCCTGTCCTTGCGTCCTCTGCCCCCTGTCCTGCTGCTTCCTCTGCCCCTCTGTCCTCTGGCCCTGCCCTCTGTGTCCTCTGCCCCCTGTTCCTTGCCCCTGTCCTTGCGTCTCTGCCCCCTCTGTGTCCTCTGCCCCTGTTCCTCTGCCCCCTGTCCTCTGCGTCCTCTGCCCCCTCTGTGTCCTCTGCCCCCTGTCCTCTGCGTCCTCTGCCCCCGCTCTGTGTCCTCTGCCCCCTCTCCTCTGCCCCCTGTCCTCTGCCCCCTGTCTCTGCGTCCTCTGCCCCCTCTGTGTCCTCTTCCCCCTGTCCTCTGCGTCCTCTGCCCCTCTGTGTCCTCTGCCCCCTGTCCTCTGCGTCCTCTGCCCCCTGTCCTCTGCCCAGCCGCCTCTGCCCCCTGTCCTCTGCCCAGCCGCCTCTGCGCCCTGTCCTCTGCGCTGACCACTCTGCCCACGTCGCTGCGCTGACCAATCTCACCGCACTCACTGCTAATCACTGAGCCACCGCACTCACTGCTAACCACTGAGCCACCGCACTCACTGCTAACCACTGAGCCACCGTATACTCTGCTACCCACTGAGCCGCCTGTATACAACACAATTCATTTCACCGCACTCCCGTAACTATTAGTAAATAAACTATATATGGATTCTAGACTACCCGATTCTTTAGAATCGGGCCGCCATCTAGTATATATATATTTATATAGGACATCAGAATGTATGGGTTCCTGGTGATATATATTATTGAGCACAGCAGAAAGTAGGGGTTCCTGGTGATATATATTATTCAGCACATCAGAATGTATGGGTTCCTGGTGATATATATTATTCAGAACATTAGAATGCATGGATTCCTGGTGATATATATTGAGGACATCAGAATGTATGGGCTCCTGGTGATATATAACTTACCACATGTAGCTAAAATACAAATTCAACACAGCACTTGGCAGGAAGTGAACAGACCCTACTTAAATAGAGCAAGTAAAAAAAAAATTGATGCTACCTTTTTTGAGTCGTTTTTGGAGTAGCTCCTGGAGATATATTATATATATAGGACATTAGAATGTATGGGTTCTTTTTGATAGACATTATTCAGCACATCAAAATGAATGGATTCCTAGTGAAATATATTATTGGCCACATCCGAATGTATGGGTTCCTGGTGATATATATATATAGGACGTCAGAATTAAAGGGTTCCTGGTGATATATTTTGTTCATCACTTCAGAATGTATGGGTTCCTGGTGATTTATATTATTGAGCATGTCAGGATGTATTGATTCTTGGTGATATTTATTGAGAACATCAGAATGTATGGGTTCCTGGTGATATATATTTTAAACACATAAGAATGTATCGGTTTCTGGTGATGATTCACCACTGGATGAATGACGTCCCAAGGGGCCCAGCCACTATCCGCAAAAAAAAAAAAAAAAAAGTAATGCTACCTTTTTTGAGTCGTTTTTGGAGTAGCTCCTGGTGATATATATATAATACATATATAGGACATTAGAATGTATGGGTTCTTTTTGATAGACATTATTCAGCACATCAAAATGAATTCTCAGTGAAATATATTATTGGGCACATCAGAATGTATGGGTTCCTGGTGATATATATATATATATATATATCTATATATAAATATAGGACATCAGAATTAAAGGGTTCCTGGTGATATATATTGTTCATCACCTTAGAACGAATGGGTTCCTGGTGATTTATATTATTGGGCACATCAGAATGTATGGGTTCCTGGTGATATATATTTTGAGCACGTCAGAATGTATTGGTTTCTGGTGATTTATATTAAGAACATCAGAATGTATGGGTTCCTGGTGATATATATTGAAGACATCAAAATGTATAAGCCACTGGTGATATATTGTCACGTATTAGCTGCCTTCAGCCAACAGGTGCTGCTGCCGGTGTAGTAAACTAAGCCTTTTTCCTTCAGTCAGTGTGAGGCTGTGCAGGTTGAAGTTGCTGAACGTTTGGTGAAAGTGACTCATGGATCAGGGGAGCTGAGTGGCTGTGTCTGAGCTGTCTGCTCTCCACACTTTGGCCATAAATAGGTCAGCTTCCATCCATCTGATGTCGCTGATTTAGCTCACAACTGAGCTGATTCCTTGTGGTGCAGATGTTGTTTTAGAGCTGCTGCATTCTCCTTCATTTGAAGCTGCTGGGTTCCCTGGCTGGTGGGTGGAGGTAGGGTCTTTATGCCTAGGGCATTTTCAGGAGCTTAGGGAAAAGGATAGCGGCTCGGACCTCCTCACCATTAGAGGTACCTCCGAGAACAGGGCAAGCCAGGCTCCCCAGTATCAGGGTCAGATTAGGCTCCCCTGCCCCCCTTCATCCATCTTCATCCAGCTACCTGAGTCCCTCCCCTCTTAAGTGTAACATATATATATTATTGGACACATCAAAATGTATGGGTTCCTGGTGAGATATATCTATTATATAAAACCCGAAGGCCACTTCCGGAGGAGGCCACGCCCACTTCCGTGATGGTCGTCGCCCAGGCTCATCCAGTGCACTGTAGCCAGGCTGCCCCCCGGCTACAGTCACCGACACACGGAACGTTCCGATCTCGGAAGTTCCGTGTGCCCTCCTGCCACTCTCCTCCACCCTCTGCCCTCCAGCCAGTACCTACATACCGGGGGGGGCAGGGGGGCCCATTGCCCGCCACCTCGGAGGGCCACACACACCCTGGGGGTACCCGTGCTCCCTGCCGTGTGCCTGGAGAGGAGGGAGGGCGGGACTTCCTCTCCTGCAGCTCTGCCCGCCCCTCCTCTCCTCCTACACCCGACGCCCGGCCACCGGTAAGTCTGCAGCCATACACGCTGCTCTGCCCTCCAACCTGTGTGCCCCCTCTGCCCTCTGTCCTCTGCGTCCTCTGCCCCCTCTGCGTCCTCTGTGTCCTCTGTCCTCTGCCCCCTGTCCTCTGTGTCCTCTGCCCCCTGTCCTCTGTGTCCTCTGCCCCCTGTCCTCTGTGTCCTCTGCCCCCTGTCCTCTGTGTCCTCTGCCCCCTGTCCTCTGTATCCTCTGCCCCCTGTCCTCTGTGTCCTCTGCCCCCTGTCCTCTGTGTCCTCTGCCCCCTGTCCTCTGTGTCCTCTGCCCCCTGTCCTCTGTGTCCTCTGCCTCCTCTGCCCCCTCTGTGTCCTCTGCCCCCTGTCCTCTGTGTCCTCTGCCCCCTCTGTGTCCTCTGCCCCCTCTGTGTCCTCTGCCCCCTGTCCTCTGTGTCCTCTGCCCCCTGTCCTCTGTGTCCTCTGCCCCCTGTCCTCTGCCCCCTGTCCTCTGTGTCCTCAGCCCCCTGTCCTCTGTGTCCTCTGCCCCCTGTCCTCTGTGTCCTCTGCCCCCTGTCCTCTGTGTCCTCTGCCCCCTGTCCTCTGTGTCCTCTGCGTCCTCTGCCCCCTGTCCTCTGCGTCCTCTGCCCCCTGTCCTCTGCGTCCTCTGCCCCCTGTCCTCTGCGTCCTCTGCCCCCTGTCCTCTGCTTCCTCTGCCCCCTGTCCTCTGCGTCCTCTGCCCCCTCTGTGTCCTCTGCCCCCTGTCCTCTGCCCCCTCTGTGTCCTCTGCCCCCTGTCCTCTGCCCCCTGTCCTCTGCGTCCTCTGCCCCCTCTGTGTCCTCTGCCCCCTGTCCTCTGCGTCCTCTGCCCCCTCTGCCCCCTCTGCCCCCTGTCCTCTGCCCCCTCTCCTCTGCCCCCTGTCCTCTGCCCCCTGTCATCTGCGTCCTCTGCCCCCTCTGTGTCCTCTTCCCCCTGTCCTCTGCGTCCTCTGCCCCCTGTCCTCTGCGTCCTCTCCCCCCTGTCCTCTGCGTCCTCTGCCCCCTGTCCTCTGCGTCCTCTGCCCCCTGTCCTCTGCGTCCTCTGCCCCCTGTCCTCTGCTTCCTCTGCCCCCTGTCCTCTGCGTCCTCTGTGTCCTCTGCCCCCTGTCCTCTGCCCCCTGTCCTCTGCGTCCTCTGCCCCCTCTGCGTCCTCTGCCCCCTCTGCGTCCTCTGCCCCCTGTCCTCTGCCCCTCTGTGTCCTCTGCCCCCTCTGTGTCCTCTGCCCCCTCTGTGTCCTCTGCCCCCTCTGTGTCCTCTGCCCCCTCTGTGTCCTCTGCCCCCTGTCCTCTGCCCCCTGTCCTCTGCCCCCTGTCCTCGGCCCCCTGTCCTCTGCGTCCTCTGCCCCCTCTGCGTCCTCTGCCCCCTCTGTGTCCTCTGCCCCCTGTCCTCTGCCCCCTGTCCTCTGCCCCCTGTCCTCTGCGTCCTCTGCCCCCTCTGTCCTCTGCCCCCTCTGTGTCCTCTGCCCCCTCTGTGTCCTCTGCCCCCTCTGTGTCCTCTGCCCCCTCTGTGTCCTCTGCCCCCTCTGTGTCCTCTGCCCCCTCTGTGTCCTCTGCCCCCTCTGTGTCCTCTGCGTCCTCTGCCCCCTCTGTGTCCTCTTCACCCTGTCCTCTGCCCCCTCTGTGTCCTCTGCCCCCTGTCCTCTGCCCCCTGTCCTCTGCGTCCTCTGCCCCCTCTGTGTCCTCTGCCCCCTGTCCTCTGCGTCCTCTGCCCCCTCTGTGTCCTCTGCCCCCTGTCCTCTGCGTCGTCTGCCCCCTGTCCTCTGCGTCCTCTGCCCCCTGTTCTCTGCCCAGCCGCCTCTGCCCCCTGTCCTCTGCCCAGCCGCCTCTGCCCCCTGTCCTCTGCGCTGACCACTCTGCCCACGTCGCTGCGCTGACCAATCTCACCGCACTCACTCCTAACCACTGAGCCACCGCACTCTGTGTCCTCTGCCCCCTGTCCTCTGCCCCCTGTCCTCTGCCCCCTGTCCTCTGTGTCCTCTGCCCCCTGTCCTCTGCCTCCTCTGCCCCCTCTGTGTCCTCTGCCCCCTGTCCTCTGTGTCCTCTGCCCCCTCTGTGTCCTCTGCCCCCTGTCCTCTGTGTCCTCTGCTCTGTGTCCTCTGCCCCCTGTCCTCTGCCCCCTGTCCTCTGTGTCCTCAGCCCCCTGTCCTCTGTGTCCTCTGCGTCCTGTCCTCTGTGTCCTCTGCCCCCTGTCCTCTGTGTCCTCTGCCCCCTGTCCTCTGTGTCCTCTGCGTCCTCTGCCCCCTGTCCTCTGCGTCCTCTGCCCCCTGTTCTCTGCGTCCTCTGCCCCCTGTCCTCTGCTTCCTCTGCCCCCTGTCCTCTGCGTCCTCTGCCCCCTCTGTGTCCTCTGCCCCCTGTCCTCTGCCCCCTGTCCTCTGCCCCCTGTCATCTGCGTCCTCTGCCCCCTCTGTGTCCTCTTCCCCCTGTCCTCTGCGTCCTCTGCCCCCTGTCCTCTGCGTCCTCTGCCCCCTGTCCTCTGCGTCCTCTGCCCCCTGTCCTCTGCGTCCTCTGCCCCCTGTCCTCTGCTTCCTCTGCCCCCTGTCCTCTGCCCCCTCTGTGTCCTCTGCCCCCTGTCCTCTGCCCCCTGTCCTCTGCGTCCTCTGCCCCCTCTGCGTCCTCTGCCCCCTCTGCGTCCTCTGCCCCCTGTCCTCTGCCCCCTCTGTGTCCTCTGCCCCCTCTGTGTCCTCTGCCCCCTCTGTGTCCTCTGCCCCCTCTGTGTCCTCTGCCCCCTCTGTGTCCTCTGCCCCCTGTCCTCTGCCCCCTGTCCTCTGCCCCCTGTCCTCGGCCCCCTGTCCTCTGCGTCCTCTGCCCCCTCTGCGTCCTCTGCCCCCTCTGTGTCCTCTGCCCCCTGTCCTCTGCCCCCTGTCCTCTGCCCCCTGTCCTCTGCGTCCTCTGCCCCCTCTGTCCTCTGCCCCCTCTGTGTCCTCTGCCCCCTCTGTGTCCTCTGCCCCCTCTGTGTCCTCTGCCCCCTCTGTGTCCTCTGCCCCCTCTGTGTCCTCTGCCCCCTCTGTGTCCTCTGCCCCCTCTGTGTCCTCTGCGTCCTCTGCCCCCTCTGTGTCCTCTTCACCCTGTCCTCTGCCCCCTCTGTGTCTTCTGCCCCCTGTCCTCTGCCCCCTGTCCTCTGCGTCCTCTGCCCCCTCTGTGTCCTCTGCCCCCTGTCCTCTGCGTCCTCTGCCCCCTCTGTGTCCTCTGCCCCCTGTCCTCTGCGTCCTCTGCCCCCTGTCCTCTGCGTCCTCTGCCCCCTGTTCTCTGCCCAGCCGCCTCTGCCCCCTGTCCTCTGCCCAGCCGCCTCTGCCCCCTGTCCTCTGCGCTGACCACTCTGCCCACGTCGCTGCGCTGACCAATCTCACCGCACTCACTCCTAACCACTGAGCCACCGCACTCTGTGTCCTCTGCCCCCTGTCCTCTGCCCCCTGTCCTCTGCCCCCTGTCCTCTGTGTCCTCTGCCCCCTGTCCTCTGCCTCCTCTGCCCCCTCTGTGTCCTCTGCCCCCTGTCCTCTGTGTCCTCTGCCCCCTCTGTGTCCTCTGCCCCCTGTCCTCTGTGTCCTCTGCTCTGTGTCCTCTGCCCCCTGTCCTCTGCCCCCTGTCCTCTGTGTCCTCAGCCCCCTGTCCTCTGTGTCCTCTGCGTCCTGTCCTCTGTGTCCTCTGCCCCCTGTCCTCTGTGTCCTCTGCCCCCTGTCCTCTGTGTCCTCTGCGTCCTCTGCCCCCTGTCCTCTGCGTCCTCTGCCCCCTGTTCTCTGCGTCCTCTGCCCCCTGTCCTCTGCTTCCTCTGCCCCCTGTCCTCTGCGTCCTCTGCCCCCTCTGTGTCCTCTGCCCCCTGTCCTCTGCCCCCTGTCCTCTGCGTCCTCTGCCCCCTCTGTGTCCTCTGCCCCCTGTCCTCTGCCCCCTGTCCTCTGCGTCCTCTGCCCCCTCTGTGTCCTCTGCCCCTGTCCTCTGCGTCCTCTGCCCCCTCGTGGTCCTCTGCCCCCTCTCCTCTGCCCCCTGTCCTCTGCCCCCTGTCATCTGCGTCCTCTGCCCCCTCTGTGTCCTCTTCCCCCTGTCCTCTGCGTCCTCTGCCCCCTGTCCTCTGCGTCCTCTGCCCCCTGTCCTCTGCGTCCTCTGCCCCCTGTCCTCTGCGTCCTCTGCCCCCTGTCCTCTGCTTCCTCTGCCCCCTGTCCTCTGCCCCCTCTGTGTCCTCTGCCCCCTGTCCTCTGCGTCCTCTGCCCCCTCTGCGTCCTCTGCCCCCTCTGTGTCCTCTGCCCCCTCTGTGTCCTCTGCCCCCTCTGTGTCCTCTGCCCCCTCTGTGTCCTCTGCCCCCTCTGTGTCCTCTGCCCCTCTGTGTCCTCTGCCCCCTGTCCTCTGCGTCCTCTGCGTCCTCTGCCCCCTCTGTGTCCTCTGCCCCCTGTCCTCTGCCCCCTGTCCTCTGCGTCCTCTGCCCCCTCTGCGTCCTCTGCCCCTCTGCATCCTCTGCCCCCTGTCCTCTGCCCCCTCTGTGTCCTCTGCCCCCTGTCCTCTGCCCCCTCTGTGTCCTCTGCCCCCTCTGTGTCCTCTGCCCCCTCTGTGTCCTCTGCCCCCTCTGTGTCCTCTGCCCCCTCTGTGTCCTCTGCCCCCTCTGTGTCCTCTGCCCCCTCTGTGTCCTCTGCCCCCTGTCCTCTGCGTCCTCTGCCCCCTCTGTGTCCTCTGCCCCCTGTCCTCTGCGTCCTCTGCCCCCTCCGTGTCCTCTGCCCCCTGTCCTCTGCGTCCTCTGCCCCCTCTGTGTCCCCTGTCCTCTGCGTCCTCTGCCCCCTGTCCTCTGCCCAGCCGCCTCTGCCCCCTGTCCTCTGCCCAGCCGCCTCTGCCCCCTGTCCTCTGCGCTGACCACTCTGCCCACGTCGCTGCGCTGACCAATCTCACCGCACTCACTGCTAATCACTGAGCCACCGCACTCACTGCTAACCACTGAGCCACCGCACTCACTGCTAACCACTGAGCCACCGTATACTCTGCTACCCACTGAGCCGCCTGTATACACACAATTCATTTCACCGCACTCCCGTAACTATTAGTAAATAAACTATATATGGATTCTAGACTACCCGATTCTTTAGAATCGGGCCGCCATCTAGTATATATATATTTATATAGGACATCAGAATGTATGGGTTCCTGGTGATATATATTATTGAGCACAGCAGAAAGTAGGGGTTCCTGGTGATATATATTATTCAGCACATCAGAATGTATGGGTTCCTGGTGATATATATTATTCAGCCCATCAGAATGTATTAGTTCCTGGTGATATATGTTATTCAGCACATCAGAATGTATGGGTTCCTGGTGATATATATTATTCAGAACATTAGAATGCATGGATTCCTGGTGATATATATTGAGGACATCAGAATGTATGGGCTCCTGGTGATATATAACTTACCACATGTAGCTAAAATACAAATTCAACACAGCACTTGGCAGGAAGTGAACAGACCCTACTTAAATAGAGCAAGTAAAAAAAAAATTGATGCTACCTTTTTTGAGTCGTTTTTGGAGTAGCTCCTGGAGATATATTATATATATAGGACATTAGAATGTATGGGTTCTTTTTGATAGACATTATTCAGCACATCAAAATGAATGGATTCCTAGTGAAATATATTATTGGCCACATCCGAATGTATGGGTTCCTGGTGATATATATATATATAGGACGTCAGAATTAAAGGGTTCCTGGTGATATATTTTGTTCATCACTTCAGAATGTATGGGTTCCTGGTGATTTATATTATTGAGCATGTCAGGATGTATTGATTCTTGGTGATATTTATTGAGAACATCAGAATGTATGGGTTCCTGGTGATATATATTTTAAACACATAAGAATGTATCGGTTTCTGGTGATGATTCACCACTGGATGAATGACGTCCCAAGGGGCCCAGCCACTATCCGCAAAAAAAAAAAAAAAAAGTAATGCTACCTTTTTTGAGTCGTTTTTGGAGTAGCTCCTGGTGATATATATATAATACATATATAGGACATTAGAATGTATGGGTTCTTTTTGATAGACATTATTCAGCACATCAAAATGAATTCTCAGTGAAATATATTATTGGGCACATCAGAATGTATGGGTTCCTGGTGATATATATATATATATATATCTATATATAAATATAGGACATCAGAATTAAAGGGTTCCTGGTGATATATATTGTTCATCACCTTAGAACGAATGGGTTCCTGGTGATTTATATTATTGGGCACATCAGAATGTATGGGTTCCTGGTGATATATATTTTGAGCACGTCAGAATGTATTGGTTTCTGGTGATTTATATTAAGAACATCAGAATGTATGGGTTCCTGGTGATATATATTGAAGACATCAAAATGTATAAGCCACTGGTGATATATTGTCACGTATTAGCTGCCTTCAGCCAACAGGTGCTGCTGCCGGTGTAGTAAACTAAGCCTTTTTCCTTCAGTCAGTGTGAGGCTGTGCAGGTTGAAGTTGCTGAACGTTTGTGTGAAAGTGACTCATGGATCAGGGGAGCTGAGTGGCTGTGTCTGAGCTGTCTGCTCTCCACACTTTGGCCATAAATAGGTCAGCTTCCATCCATCTGATGTCGCTGATTTAGCTCACAACTGAGCTGATTCCTTGTGGTGCAGATGTTGTTTTAGAGCTGCTGCATTCTCCTTCATTTGAAGCTGCTGGGTTCCCTGGCTGGTGGGTGGAGGTAGGGTCTTTATGCCTAGGGCATTTTCAGGAGCTTAGGGAAAAGGATAGCGGCTCGGACCTCCTCACCATTAGAGGTACCTCCGAGAACAGGGCAAGCCAGGCTCCCCAGTATCAGGGTCAGATTAGGCTCCCCTGCCCCCCTTCATCCATCTTCATCCAGCTACCTGAGTCCCTCACCTCTTAAGTGTAACATATATATATATATATATATATATATATATATATATATATATATATATATAGAGGACATCAGAATATATGGGTTCCTGGTGATATACATTAATGAGCACATCAGAATATATGGGTTCCTGTTGATATATATTATTCAGGACATCAGAATGTATGGGTTCCTGGGGATATATATTATTGGACACATCAAAATGTATGGGTTCCTGGTGAGATATATATATATTTATATAGGACATCAGAATGTATGGGTTCCTGGTGATATATATTATTGAGCACAGCAGAAAGTAGGGGTTCCTGGTGATATATATTATTCAGCACATCAGAATGTATGGGTTCCTGGTGATATATATTATTCAGCACATCAGAATGTATTGGTCACTGGTGATATATATTATTCAGCACATCAGAATGTATTGGTCCCTGGTGATATATGTTATTCAGCACATCAAAATGTATGGGTTCCTGGTGATATATATATTCAGAACATTAGAATGTATGGATTCCTGGTGATATATATTGAGGACATCAGAATGTATGGGCTCCTGGTGATATATAACTTACGACATGTAGCTAAAATACAAATTCAACACAGCACTTGGCAGGAAGTGAACAGACCCTACTTAAATAGAGCAAGTAAAAAAAAAATTGATGCTACCTTTTTTGAGTCGTTTTTGGAGTAGCTCCTGGAGATATATTATATATATAGGACATTAGAATGTATGGGTTCTTTTTGATAGACATTATTCAGCACATCAAAATTAATGGATTCCTAGTGAAATATATTATTGGGCACATCCGAATGTATGGGTTCCTGGTGAGATAGATATATATATATATATATATATATATATATATATATATATATATATATAGAGGACGTCAGAATTAAAGGGTTCCTGGTGATATATTTTGTTCATCACTTCAGAATGTATGGGTTCCTGGTGATTTATATTATTGAGCACATCAGGATGTATTGATTCTTGGTGATATTTATTGAGAACATCAGAATGTATGGGTTCCTGGTGATATATATTTTGAGCACATCAGAATGTATCGGTTTCTGGTGATGATTCACCACTGGATGAATGAGGTCCCAAGGGCCCACCACAATCCGCAAAAAAAAAAAAATAGTAATGCTACCTTTTTTGAGTCGTTTTTGGAGTAGCTCCTGGTGATATATATATAATACATATATAGGACATTAGAATATATGGGTTCTTTTTGATAGACATTATTCAGCACATCAAAATGAATGGATTCTCAGTGAAATATATTATTGGGCACATCAGAATGTATGGGTTCCTGGTGATATATATTGAAGACATCAAAATGTATAAGCCACTGGTGATATATTGTCACGTATTAGCTGCCTTCAGCCAACAGGTGCTGCTGCCGGTGTAGTAAACTAAGCCTTTTTCCTTCAGTCAGTGTGAGGCTGTGCAGGTTGAAGTTGCTGAATGTTTGGTGAAAGTGACTCATGGATCAGGGGAGCTGAGCGGCTGTGTCTGAGCTGTCTGCTCTCCACACCTGGGCCATAAATAGGTCAGCTTCCATCCACCTGATGTCGCTGATTCAGCTCACAACTGAGCTGATTCCTTGTGGTGCAGATGTTGTTTTAGAGCTGCTGCATTCTCCTTCATTTGAAGCTACTGGGTTCCCTGGCTGGTGGGTGGAGGTAGGGTCTTTATGCCTAGGGCATTTTCAGGAGCTTAGGGAAAAGGGTAGCGGCTCGGACCTCCTCACCATTAGAGGTACCTCTGAGAACAGGGCAACCCTGCCCCCCTTCATCCATCTTCATCCAGCTACCTGAGTCCCTCACCTCTTAAGTGTAACATATATATATATATATATATATATATATATATATATATAATATATGAGGACATCAGAATATATGGGTTCCTGTTGATATATATTATTCAGGACATCAGAATGTATGGGTTCCTGGGGATATATATTATTGGACACATCAAAATGTATGGGTTCCTGGTGAGATATATATATATATATTTATATAGGACATCAGAATGTATGGGTTCCTGGTGATATATATTATTGAGCACAGCAGAAAGTAGGGGTTCCTGGTGATATATATTATTCAGCGCATCAGAATGTATGGGTTCCTGGTGATATATATTATTCAGCCCATCAGAATGTATTAGTTCCTGGTGATATGTTATTCAGCACTTCAGAATGTATGGGTTCCTGGTGATATATATTATTCAGAACATTAGAATGTATGGATTCCTGGTGATATATATTGAGGACATCAGAATGTATGGGCTCCTGGTGATATATAACTTACCACATGTAGCTAAAATACAAATCCAACACAGCACTTGGCAGGAAGTGAACAGACCCTACTTAAATAGAACAAGTAAAAAAAAAATTGATGCTACCTTTTTTGAGTCGTTTTTGGAGTAGCTCCTGGAGATATATTATATATATAGGACATTAGAATGTATGGGTTCTTTTTGATAGACATTATTCAGCACATCAAAATTAATGGATTCCTAGTGAAATATATTATTGGGCACATCCGAATGTATGGGTTCCTGGTGAGATATATATATATATATATATATATATATATATATATATATATATATATATAGAGGACGTCAGAATTAAAGGGTTCCTGGTGATATATTTTGTTCATCACCTCAGAATGTATGGGTTCCTGGTGATTTATATTATTGAGCACATCAGGATGTATTGATTCTTGGTGATATTTATTGAGAACATCAGAATGTATGGGTTCCTGGTGATATATATTTTGAGCACATCAGAATGTATCGGTTTCTGGTGATGATTCACCACTGGATGAATGACGTCCCAAGGGACCCAGCCACAATCCGCAAAAAAAAATAAAAAAATAGTAATGCTACCTTTTTTGAGTCGTTTTTGGAGTAGCTCCTGGTGATATCTATATGTGTGTATATATATATATATATATATAACATCAGAATGTATGGGTTCCTGGTGATTATATATTATTGGGCACATCAGAATGTATGGGTTCCTGGTGATATATATTTTGAGCACATCAGAATGTATCGGTTTCTGGTGATGATTCACCACTGGATGAATGACGTCCCAAGGGGCCCAGCCACAATCCGCAAAAAAAAAAAAGTAATGCTACCTTTTTTGAGTCGTTTTTGGAGTAGCTCCTGGTGATATATATATAATACATATATAGGACATTAGAATGTATGGGTTCTTTTTGATAGACATTATTCAGCACATCAAAATGAATGGATTCTCAGTGAAATATATTATTGGGCACATCAGAATGTATGGGTTCCTGGTGATATATATATATATATATATATATATATATATATATATATATATAAATATAGGACATCAGAATTAAAGGGTTCCTGGTGATATATATTGTTCATCACCTTAGAACGAATGGGTTCCTGGTGATTTATATTATTGGGCACATCAGAATGTATGGGTTCCTGGTGATATATATTTTGAGCACGTCAGAATGTATTGGTTTCTGGTGATTTATATTAAGAACATCAGAATGTATGGGTTCCTGGTGATATATATTGAAGACATCAAAATGTATAAGCCACTGGTTATATATTGTCACGTATTAGTTGCCTTCAGCCAACAGGTGCTGCTGCCGGTGTAGTAAACTAAGCCTTTTTCCTTCAGTCAGTGTGAGGCTGTGCAGGTTGAAGTTGCTGAACGTTTGGTGAAAGTGACTCATGGATCAGGGGAGCTGAGCGGCTGTGTCTGAGCTGTCTGCTCTCCACACCTTGGCCATAAATAGGTCAGCTTCCATCCATCTGATGTCGCTGATTTAGCTCACAACTGAGCTGATTCCTTGTGGTGCAGATGTTATTTTAGAGCTGCTGCATTCTCCTTCATTTGAAGCTACTGGGTTCCCTGGCTGGTGGGTGGAGGTAGGGTCTTTATGCCTAGGGCATTTTCAGGAGCTTAGGGAAAAGGGTAGCGGCTCGGACCTCCTCACCATTAGAGGTACCTCCGAGAACAGGGCAAGCCAGGCTCCCCAGTATCAGGGTCAGATTAGGCTCCCCTGCCCCCCTTCATCCATCTTCATCCAGCTACCTGAGTCCCTCACCTCTTAAGTGTAACATATATATATATATAATATATATATATATAGAGAGAGAGAGAGAGAGAGAGAGGACATCAGAATATATGGGTTCCTGTTGATATATATTATTCAGGACATCAGAATGTATGGGTTCCTGGGGATATATATTATTGGACACATCAAAATGTATGGGTTCCTGGTGAGATATATCTATTATATAAAACCCGAAGGCCACTTCCGGAGGAGGCCACGCCCACTTCCGTGATGGTCGTCGCCCAGGCTCATCCAGTGCACTGTAGCCAGGCTGCCCCCCGGCTACAGTCACCGACACACGGAACGTTCCGATCTCGGAAGTTCCGTGTGCCCTCCTGCCACTCTCCTCCACCCTCTGCCCTCCAGCCAGTACCTACATACCGGGGGGGGGCAGGGGGGCCCATTGCCCGCCACCTCGGAGGGCCACACACACCCTGGGGGTACCCGTGCTCCCTGCCGTGTGCCTGGAGAGGAGGAGGGCGGGACTTCCTCTCCTGCAGCTCTGCCCGCCCCTCCTCTCCTCCTACACCCGACGCCCGGCCACCGGTAAGTCTGCAGCCATACACGCTGCTCTGCCCTCCAACCTGTGTGCCCCCTCTGCCCTCTGTCCTCTGCGTCCTCTGCCCCCTCTGCGTCCTCTGTGTCCTCTGCCCCCTGTCCTCTGTGTCCTCTGCCCCCTGTCCTCTGTGTCCTCTGCCCCCTGTCCTCTGTGTCCTCTGCCCCTGTCCTCTGTGTCCTCTGTCCTCTGTATCCTCTGCCCCCTGTCCTCTGTGTCCTCTGCCCCCTGTCCTCTGTGTCCTCTGCCCCCTGTCCTCTGTGTCCTCTGCCCCCTGTCCTCTGTGTCCTCTGCCCCCTGTCCTCTGTGTCCTCTGCCTCCTCTGCCCCCTCTGTGTCCTCTGCCCCCTGTCCTCTGTGTCTCTGCCTCCTCTGCCCCCTCTGTGTCCTCTGCCTCCTCTGCCCCCTCTGTGTCCTCTGCCCCTGTCCTCTGTGTCCTCTGCCCCCTGTCCTCTGTGTCCTCTGCCCCCTGTCCTCTGCCCCCTGTCCTCTGTGTCCTCAGCCCCCTGTCCTCTGTGTCCTCTGCCCCCTGTCCTCTGTGTCCTCTGCCCCTGTCCTCTGTGTCCTCTGCCCCCTGTCCTCTGTGTCCTCTGCGTCCTCTGCCCCCTGTCCTCTGCGTCCTCTGCCCCTGTCCTCTGCGTCCTCTGCCCCCTGTCCTCTGCTTCCTCTGCCCCCTGTCCTCTGCGTCCTCTGCCCCCTCTGTGTCCTCTGCCCCCTGTCCTCTGCGTCCTCTGCCCCCTCTGTGTCCTCTGCCCCCTGTCCTCTGCGTCCTCTGCCCCCTCTGTGTCCTCTGCCCCCTGTCCTCTGCCCCCTCTCCTCTGCCCCCTGTCCTCTGCCCCCTGTCATCTGCGTCCTCTGCCCCCTCTGTGTCCTCTTCCCCCTGTCCTCTGCGTCCTCTGCCCCTGTCCTCTGCGTCCTCTGCCCCCTGTCCTCTGCCCCCTGTCCTCTGCGTCCTCTGCCCCCTGTCCTCTGCGTCCTCTGCCCCCTGTCCTCTGCGTCCTCTGCCTCCTGTCCTCTGCTTCCTCTGCCCCCTGTCCTCTGCGTCCTCTGCCCCCTCTGTGTCCTCTGCCCCCTGTCCTCTGCCCCCTCTCCTCTGCCCCCTGTCCTCTGCCCCCTGTCATCTGCGTCCTCTGCCCCCTCTGTGTCCTCTTCCCCCTTCCTCTGCGTCCTCTGCCCCCTGTCCTCTGCGTCCTCTGCCCCCTGTCCTCTGCGTCCTCTGCCCCCTGTCCTCTGCGTCCTCTGCCCCCTGTCCTCTGCTTCCTCTGCCCCCTGTCCTCTGCGTCCTCTGCCCCCTCTGTGTCCTCTGCCCCTGTCCTCTGCGTCCTCTGCGTCCTCTGCCCCCTCTGCGTCCTCTGCCCCCTCTGCGTCTTCTGCCCCCTCTGTGTCCTCTGCCCCCTCTGTGTCCTCTGCCCCCTCTGTGTCCTCTGCCCCCTCTGTGTCCTCTGCCCCCTGTCCTCTGCGTCCTCTGCCCCCTCTGCGTCCTCTGCCCCCTCTGCGTCCTCTGCCCCCTCTGTGTCCTCTGCCCCCTGTCCTCTGCCCCCTGTCCTCTGCGTCCTCTGCCCCCTCTGCATCCTCTGCCCCCTCTGCATCCTCTGCCCCCTGTCCTCTGCCCCCTCTGTGTCCTCTGCCCCCTGTCCTCTGCCCCCTCTGTGTCCTCTGCCCCCTCTGTGTCCTCTGCCCCCTCTGTGTCCTCTGCCCCCTCTGTGTCCTCTGCCCCCTCTGTGTCCTCTGCCCCCTCTGTGTCTTCTGCCCCCTGTCCTCTGCGTCCTCTGCCCCCTCTGTGTCCTCTGCCCCCTGTCCTCTGCGTCCTCTGCCCCCTCTGTGTCCTCTGCCCCCTGTCCTCTGCGTCCTCTGCCCCCTCTGTGTCCTCTGCCCCCTGTCCTCTGCCCCCTCTGTGTCCTCTGCCCCCTGTCCTCTGCCCCCTGTCCTCTGCGTCCTCTGCCCCCTCTGTGTCCTCTGCCCCCTGTCCTCTGCGTCCTCTGCCCCCTGTCCTCTGCCCAGCCGCCTCTGCCCCCTGTCCTCTGCCCAGCCGCCTCTGCCCCCTGTCCTCTGCGCTGACCACTCTGCCCACGTCGCTGCGCTGACCAATCTCACCGCACTCACTGCTAATCACTGAGCCACCGCACTCACTGCTAACCACTGAGCCACCGCACTCACTGCTAACCACTGAGCCACCGTATACTCTGCTACCCACTGAGCCCCTGTATACACACAATTCATTTCACCGCACTCCCGTAACTATTAGTAAATAAACTATATATGGATTCTAGACTACCCGATTCTTTAGAATCGGGCCGCCATCTAGTATATATATATTTATATAGGACATCAGAATGTATGGGTTCCTGGTGATATATATTATTGAGCACAGCAGAAAGTAGGGGTTCCTGGTGATATATATTATTCAGCACATCAGAATGTATGGGTTCCTGGTGATATATATTATTCAGCCCATCAGAAGTATTGTTCCTGTGATATATGTTATTCAGCACATCAGAATGTATGGGTTCCTCTGGTGATATATATTAATCATGCCTCAGAATGTATTATCCTGTGCTAATAGCAGAATTCAAAGCATTGCGGTGATATATATTAATAGACATTAAATTGATGCGACCTTTGGTGATATTATACTCCTGAGAATCAATAAAAGACTTAGAATGTATGGGTCCTTTTGATATATATTACATGTAGCTAAATAAAATTAACAAGACTTGCAGAGTGAACAATATTAAATGAGCAAGTAAAAAAAAAATTGATGCTACCTTTTTTGAGTCGTTTTGGAGTAGCCCCTGGAGATATATTATATATAGGACATTAGAATGTATGGGTTCTTTTTGATAGACATTATTCAGCACATCAAAATTAATGGATTCCTAGTGAAATATATTATTGGGCACATCCGAATGTATGGGTTCCTGGTGAATATATATATATATATATATATATCTATATATATAAATATAGGACATCAGAATTAAAGGGTTCCTGGTGATATATTTGTTCATCACTTCAGAATGTATGGGTTCCTGGTGATTTATATTATTGAGCACATCAGGATGTATTGATTCTTGGTGATATTTATTGAGAACATCAGAATGTATGGGTTCCTGGTGATATATATTTTGAGCACATCAGAATGTATCGGTTTCTGGTGATGATTCACCACTGGATGAATGACGTCCCAAGGGGCCCAGCCACAATCCGCAAAAAAAAATAAAATAGTAATGCTACCTTTTTTGAGTTGTTTTTGGAGTAGCTCCTGGTGATATATATATAATACATATATAGGACATTAGAATGTATGGGTTCTTTTTGATAGACATTATTCAGCACATCAAATAAATGGATTCTCAGTGAAATATATTATTGGGCACATCAGAATGTATGGGTTCCTGGTGATATATATATATATATAATATATATATATATATATATATATAAATAATAGGACATCAGAATTAAAGGGTTCCTGGTGATATATATTGTTCATCACCTTAGAACGAATGGGTTCCTGTTGATTTATATTATTGGGCACATCAGAATGTATGGGTTCCTGGTGATATATATTGAAGACATCAAAATGTATAAGCCACTGGTGATATATTGTCACGTATTAGCTGCCTTCAGCCAACAGGTGCTGCTGCCGGTGTAGTAAACTAAGCCTTTTTCCTTCAGTCAGTGTGAGGCTGTGCAGGTTGAAGTTGCTGAACGTTTGGTGAAAGTGACTCATGGATCAGGGGAGCTGAGTGGCTGTGTCTGAGCTGTCTGCTCTCCACACCTTGGCCATAAATAGGTCAGCTTCCATCCACCTGATGTCGCTGATTCAGCTCACTACTGAGCTGATTCCTTGGTGTGCAGATGTTGTTTTAGAGCTGCTGCATTCTTCTTCATTTGAAGCTGCTGGGTTCCCTGGCTGGTGGGTGGAGGTAGGGTCTTTATGCCTAGGGCATTTTCAGGAGCTTAGGGAAAAGGGTGGCGGCTCAGGCCTCCTCACCATTGGAGGTACCTACAAGAACAGGGCAAGCCAGGATCCCCAGTATCAGGGTCAGATTAGGCTCCCCTGCCCCCCTTCATCCATCTTCAACCAGCTACCTGAGTCCCTCACCTCCTAAGTGTAACATATATATATATATATATATATATATATATATATATATATATATTGAGGACATCAGAATGTATGGGTTCCTGGTGATATACATTAATGAGCACATAAGAATATATGGGTTCCTGTTGATATATATTATTCAGGACATCAGAATGTATGGGTTCCTGGGGATATATATTATTGTACACATCAAAATGTATGGGTTCCTGGTGAGATATATATATATTTATAAAGGACATCAGAATGTATGGGTTCCTGGTGATATATATTGTTGAGCACAGCAGAAAGTAGGGGTTCCTGGTGGTATATATTATTCAGCACATCAGAATGTATTGGTTCCTGGTGATATATGTTATTCAGCACATCAGAATGTATGGTTTCCTGGTGATATATATTGAGGACATCAGAATGTATGAGCTCCTGGTGATATATAACTTACCACATGTAGCTAAAATACAAATTCAACAAAGCACTTGGCAGGAAGTGAACAGACCCTACTTAAATAGAGCAAGTTAAAAAAAATTGATGCTACCTTTTATGAGTCGTTTTTGGAGTAGCTCCTGGAGATATATTATATATATAGGACATTAGAATGTATGGGTTCTTTTTGATAGACATTATTCAGCACATCAAAATGAATGGATTCCTAGTGAAATATATTATTGGGCACATCCGAATGTATGGGTTCCTGGTGATATATATATATAGGACGTCAGAATTAAAGGGTTCCTGGTGATATATTTTGTTCATCACTTCAGAATGTATGGGTTCCTGGTGATTTATATTATTGAGCATGTCAGGATGTATTGATTCTTGGTGATATTTATTGAGAACATCAGAATGTATGGGTTCCTGGTGATATATATTTTAAACACATAAGAATGTATCGGTTTCTGGTGATGATTCACCACTGGATGAATGACGTCCCAAGGGGCCCAGCCACAATCCGCAAAAAAAAAAAAAAAAAAAAAGTAATGCTACCTTTTTTGAGTCGTTTTTGGAGTAGCTCCTGGTGATATCTATATGTGTGTATATATATATATATATATATAACATCAGAATGTATGGGTTCCTGGTGATTTATATTATTGGGCACATCAGAATGTATGGGTTCCTGGTGATATATATTTTGAGCACATCAGAATGTATCGGATTCTGGTGATGATTCACCACTGGATGAATGACGTCCCAAGGGGCCCAGCCACAATCCGCGCAAAAAAAAAATAAAAAGTAATGCTACCTTTTTTGAGTCGTTTTTGGAGTAGCTCCTGGTGATATATATATAATACATATATAGGACATTAGAATGTATGGGTTCTTTTTGATAGACATTATTCAGCACATCAAAATGAATTCTCAGTGAAATATATTATTGGGCACATCAGAATGTATGGGTTCCTGGTGATATATATATATATCTATATATAAATATAGGACATCAGAATTAAAGGGTTCCTGGTGATATATATTGTTCATCACCTTAGAACGAATGGGTTCCTGGTGATTTATATTATTGGGCACATCAGAATGTATGGGTTCCTGGTGATATATATTTTGAGCACGTCAGAATGTATTGGTTTCTGGTGATTTATATTAAGAACATCAGAATGTATGGGTTCCTGGTGATATATATTGAAGACATCAAAATGTATAAGCCACTGGTGATATATTGTCACGTATTAGCTGCCTTCAGCCAACAGGTGCTGCTGCCGGTGTAGTAAACTAAGCCTTTTTCCTTCAGTCAGTGTGAGGCTGTGCAGGTTGAAGTTGCTGAACGTTTGGTGAAAGTGACTCATGGATCAGGGGAGCTGAGTGGCTGTGTCTGAGCTGTCTGCTCTCCACACTTTGGCCATAAATAGGTCAGCTTCCATCCATCTGATGTCGCTGATTTAGCTCACAACTGAGCTGATTCCTTGTGGTGCAGATGTTGTTTTTAGAGCTGCTGCATTCTCCTTCATTTGAAGCTGCTGGTTCCCTGGCTGGTGGGTGGAGGTAGGGTCTTTATGCCTAGGGCATTTTCAGGAGCTTAGGGAAAAGGGTAGCGGCTCGGACCTCCTCACCATTAGAGGTACCTCCGAGAACAGGGCAAGCCAGGCTCCCCAGTATCAGGGTCAGATTAGGCTCCCCTGCCCCCCTTCATCCATCTTCATCCAGCTACCTGAGTCCCTCACCTCTTAAGTGTAACATATATATATATATATATATATATATATATATATATATATATATATAGAGGACATCAGAATATATGGGTTCCTGGTGATATACATTAATGAGCACATCAGAATATATGGGTTCCTGTTGATATATATTATTGGACACATCAAAATGTATGGGTTCCTGGTGAGATATATATATATTTATATAGGACATCAGAATGTATGGGTTCCTGGTGATATATATTATTGAGCACAGCAGAAAGTAGGGGTTCCTGGTGATATATATTATTCAGCACATCAGAATGTATGGGTTCCTGGTGATATATATTATTCAGCACATCAGAATGTATTGGTCACTGGTGATATATATTATTCAGCACATCAGAATGTATTGGTCCCTGGTGATATATGTTATTCAGCACATCAAAATGTATGGGTTCCTGGTGATATATATTATTCAGAACATTAGAATGTATGGATTCCTGGTGATATATATTGAGGACATCAGAATGTATGGGCTCCTGGTGATATATAACTTACCACATGTAGCTAAAATACAAATTCAACACAGCACTTGGCAGGAAGTGAACAGACCCTACTTAAATAGAGCAAGTAAAAAAAAAATTGATGCTACCTTTTTTGAGTCGTTTTTGGAGTAGCTCCTGGAGATATATTATATACTAGCTGTGAGCCCGATGCGATTGCATCGGGATTCTAGAACTGGTGTATAGTTTATTAAATTAGATTTTTAACTAATAATCCAATTATTCCATGATAGATGGCGGCTCAATTGTAAAGAATCGGGAATGTAGCATGCATATATACATTATTCATTCAAATTTGACAATAATGCACATAAGACATGATATCTATCTATCAACTACCAATGTTTGTATGGTATATCTCAGTGTAGTACATGTCATGATTCTAAGGCAAGGCTTTTCGTACAGATACTGGCACTGATGTTTTGTACAGACTACGTATATTCAATTTATATATGAATATTAATAATCTATGATTGAGCCAGTACATGTTTCCCCACCAACCACGGGAAGGTAGCCTTACAACTGGTGGGACCTACTCTACTCTACCCCTAATAATTAATAGTTAGACTCCTTTTAAAGCAGATATTTTTTGGCTATTTGCAGAAGGTGTAGAATAACCAAATACAATTTCTGCACTTTGCACCAAAGGACCTACCTACAGCTCACTTTTAGCAAGTAACATGTAATGTATATGGAACTTGCAATTAGCTTGTAGTAAATACGGCAAGCACAGCTTTAACAGGTTGACTAAATGCAACCACTAAAAATCAAAGCTAACTGTGATTTTGGCAGTTGAAACTGTTGAAACCACATGTGCCGCAACTACTGCAAGTAAAGCACAAATTGCATTAACATTTCATGCAACTTACAGTAAGAGTGCTGTAGGTCACCATTAGACAGCAAGTGTCAAAATTGATGTGTTCACACTATAAATTCCACAAATAGCAGAATAAGTCAGATTTAAAATGAAAATGTATATTCTTTCCCTATGTGTCTAAATATGTACCTATATGTATGTATGTATTTATATGTACAGAACACACTTCAAGATAGAGATGTGTGTGAACAGCTGTCCCACCCGTCTCTAATACTGCCTTCAAACTTGCAGATGCATCTGCACCATTTTGCAGATGCATCTGCATGCAGACAGTAAACCCTATCTTTATAATGGGACGCACAGTGTCTGCAGATGCTTCCAGACAGCCGAGCACAACCATTCACTGCTATATGTGATCTCTGCGCAGGCAGATGCTTGGGTACAGATCACAGACTCTCCTCCGCAGCAGGGACACGACATGTTGCATCCCTGGTGAGGGTGGGAGTGTGTGATTTGTATGCAGGCATCCGCCTGCGCACAGATCACATATAGGAGTAAATGTGTGTGCACGGCTGCCTGCAAGCATCTGCAGACACCGTGCGTCCCATTATAAAGCTAGGGTCTACCATGTGCATGCAGATGCATTTTCAAAACGCTGCAGATGCATCTGCAAATGTGAAGGCAGCCTTAGCTGTTGACAAAAACCTGACCCTGTGTAAAAAGAAAATAAAATCTCGCAGCAACTATACTGCTGGAGCTTCAGGTTATTATCACTAAATGCAAGCATTTAGATGATACACATCTACAATCTACTACAAAATGTGTGTTTATATACATATACAATGAAATTTAAAAAGAAATTTTAAAAGCTAAAAAAGTAAGAACAATATATTTTAAATAACTATTTTATATCTAAAACCTATTTATAATATCTTTATAACGAAATAAATATATTTGGTATTTTTGTCTATTTCTATTCTTCTACATCTATAGCTAAATTAAATTATTGTAATATTTGTGTTTAATTAGAAAGTATGTATCTAAATAGAATATGTATGTAAATAATTGAAAGTAAAATATTTTTATACACTATATTTTCAGTGAAAAGCAAAACTAAGGACTATATTTCTTAAAGACGTATTTAATATCTAATAACTAATTATAATGTCTTTATCTAAAACTAAAGTAATTTGTTTGGTATGTTGGATTATTTCTATTGCTATACATCTATTTTTAAACAATTTTTTTATAATTTTTTTGGTCAATTCCTATACAGCTATGGGTAAAGTAATTTTTTTTTTTTTTTAGTACTTTACATCTATGGCTAAACTATTTTATGGTAATATTTTTGTTTAATTAGAAAATAATTATGTATCTAAATGTAATATGCATATAAAGAATTTAAAATAAAATATTTCTCTATACTATATTGTAATTGAAAATGTACACTAATGACTATATTTCTTAAATAACTATTGTATATATAAGAACTAATTTTAATATCTTTTTGTATAACAAATAATATTTTTTTTTTTTTATTGCTATACATCTATGACTAAACTAATTTATTGTAATATTTATATTTAATTAGAAAGTAAGTATGTATGTAAATCTAATATGTATCTAAAGAATTTTAAATAAAATATTATTAGAGAGAATATTTGTAGTAAAGAGTATTTCACTACTGGGCAGCAATTTGACTTGAATGGGTGTATCCAACACTTTCACCTTAACATTGCATCGTATTTTCACTCGTGAAAAATCCACATATAACTGTCCATGTCCAAAAACTGTTTGTGACAAAAAAATCCATACTTTCTTCAGTGTATTGGCTTGGGATTTGTTGATGGTCATGGGAAAAGTAGACTTCACGGGAAATTGTTGACGTCTTAACTTGAAATGTAAGGCAGTGTCTGATGGAGATAAATAAATCTTTGGAATAAACACCACATTTCCTTCTGCAGACCCAGTAATCACTTTTGCTTGAATGAGATTGTCAAACAAAGTGATGACAATGAAGCGATTCCCATTGCAAAGACCTTTTATGCTGTTAAAGGTGTGCAAAATCATGACAATGGTACCAATGTGTAATTTGAGGCGATGATAAGGCATTTCCATTGGTGTGAGTGAATGTAAAAATTCCACTGGATATTGGTCTGAATCTTCAGTCTGAATGGAATCATCACTAATGTACTCAGTGTATTCATCAGCAATGCAATCCATAACCTGAGAGTTCACCATTTCCACATGGACATTTTTAGGACAAAGATTGTCATGTGATGCAGCAATGTGAATGCTTTCATTGTTATATCCATCAGGTATGTAAATGTAATATATATCGAAAGAATTTAAAATAAAATATTCTTATAGGCAATATTTTTTGTAAAGACTTTTTCTGAATGAGGCAGCAACTTTCCTTGAATGGGTGTATGCAGTACTTTCACCTTAACAATACATCTTCTTTTCACTCGTGAAAAAGCCACATATAACTGTCCATGTCCAAAAACGGGTTGTGGGGCAAAAAATCCCTACTTTCTCCACTGTTTGGCCTTGGGATTTGTTGATGGTCATGGGAAAAGTAGACTTCACGGTAAATTGTCAATGTGTTAAGTTAAAAGGTAAGCCAGTCTCTGATGGAGATAAATCAATCCTTGAAATAAACAACACATTTCCTTCTGCAGACCCAGAACTGACTTTTGCTTGAATAAGATTCTCAAACAAAGTAATCACAATGAAGCGATTCACATTGCAAAGACCTTTTATGCTGGTAAAGGTGCGCAAAACCATGACAATGGTACCAATGTGTAATTTGAGGCGATGATAAGGCATTCCCATTGGTGTGAGTGAATGTAAAAATTCCACTGGATATTGGTCTGAATCTTCAGTCTGAATGGAATCATCACTAATGTACTCAGTGTATTCATCAGCAATGCAATCCATAACCTGAGAGTTCACCATTTCCACATGGACATTTTTAGGACAAAGATTGTCATGTGATGCAGCAATGTGAATGCTTTCATTGTTATTATATTACATTTATATACATGATGGATATATCTAAAGAATTTAAAATAAAATATTCTTATAGACAATATTTTTTGTAAAGACTTTTTCTGAAAGAGGCAGCAACTTTCCTTGAATGGGTGTATGCAGTACTTTCACCTTAACAATACATCTTCTTTTCACTCGTGAAAAAGCCACATATAACTGTCCATGTCCAAAAACGGGTTGTGGGGCAAAAAATCCCTACTTTCTCCACTGTTTGGCCTTGGGATTTGTTGATGGTCATGGGAAAAGTAGACTTCACGGTAAATTGTCAATGTGTTAAGTTAAAAGGTAAAGCAGTCTATGATGGAGATAAATCAATCCTTGAAATAAACAACACATTTCCTTCTGCAGACCCAGAACTGACTTTTGCTTGAATAAGATTCTCAAAGAAAGTGATCACAATGAAGCGATTCACATTGCAAAGACCTTTTATGCTGTTAAAGGTGCGCAAAACCATGACAATGGTACCAATGTGTAATTTGAGGCGATGATAAGGCATTCCCATTGGTGTGAGTGAATTTAAAAATTCCACTGGATATTGGTCTGAATCTTCAGTCTGAATGGAATCATCACTAATGTACTCAGTGTATTCATCAGCAATGCAATCCATAACCTGAGAGTTCACCATTTCCACATGGACATTTTTAGGACAAAGATTGTCATGTGATGCAGCAATGTGAATGCTTTCATTGTTATATCCATCATGTATGTAAATGTGATATATATCTATAAGAATATTTTATTATAAATTCTTTAGAGAATATTTTTTGTAAAGACTTTTTCAGAATGAGGCAGCAACTTTCCTTGAATGGGTGTATGCAGTACTTTCACCTTAACAATACATCTTCTTTTCTCTCATGAAAAAGCCACATATAACTGTCCATGTCCAAAAATGAATTGTGGGGCAAAAAATCCCTACTTTCTCCAGTATTTGGCCTTGGGATTTGTTGATGGTCATGGGAAAAGTAGACTTCATGGGAAATTGTCGATGTGTTAACTTAAAATGTAAGGCAGTCTATGATGGAGATAAATCAATCCTTGAAATAAACAACACAATTCCTTCTGCAGACCCAGAACTGACTTTTGCTTGAATGAGATTGTCAAACAAAGTGATCACAATGAAGCGATTCCCATTGCAAACACCTTTTATGCTGTTAAAGGTGCGGAAAAGCATGACAATGGTACCAATGTGTAATTTGAGGCGATGATAAGGCATTCTCATTGGTGTGAGTGAATTTAAAAATTCCACTGGATATTGGTCTGAATCTTCAGTCTGAATGGAATCATCACTAATGTACTCAGTGTATTCACCAGCAATGCAATCCATAACCTGAGAGTTCACCATTTCCACATGGACATTTTTAGGGCAAAGATTGTCATGTGATGCAGCAATGTGAATGCTTTCATTGTTATATCCATCATGTATGAAAGTGTAATATATATCTAAAGAATTTAAGATAAAATATTCTTATAGACAATATTTTTAGTAAAGACTTTTTCAGAATTAGGCACCAACTTTCCTTGAATGGGTGTATCCAGCACTTTCACCTTAACATTACATCTTCTTTTCACTCGTGAAAAAGCCACATATAACTGTCCATGTCCAAAAACAGGTTCTGGCAAAAAAATCCCTACTTTCTCCAGTGTTTGGCCTTGGGATTTGTTGATGGTCATGGCAAAAGCAGGCTTCAAGGGAAATTGTCGACGTCTTAACTTGAAAGGTAATCCAGTCTCTGATGGAGATAAATCAATCCTTGGAATAAACACCACATTTCCTTCTGCAGACCCAGTAATGACTTTTGCTTGAATCAGATTGTCAAACAAAGCAATGACAATCAAGCGAGTCCCATTGCAAAGACCTTTTCTGCTGTTAAAGTTGCGCAAAAGCATGACAATGGTACCGATTTTTAATTTGAGGCGATGAGAAGGCATTCCCGTTGGTGTGAGTGAATTTAAAAATTCCACAGGATATTGATCTGGATCTTCAGTCTCATCAGGATCAATGGAATCATCACTAATGTATTCAGTGTATTCACCAGCAATGCAATCCATGACCTTAGAGTTCACCATATCCACATGGTCATTTTTAGGGCAAAGAATGGCATGTGATGCAGCAATCTGAATGCTTTCATTGTTATCTACATCAATGACAATGTTTTCACCAAATATAGCAAGAATGATTGAGCCAGTGCAGATCATGTCTTGTGGGATTTCAATGGTATCATCTCCAAGGTTGAAATCATTAGACAATTCACCATTTCCCAGTTGAAGTAACCAACGGCTATAATCAGGATCAATGGAGCGCATATTGTTGAAGAGTGGCAATTGAGTGAAAAGCTGCCATTGTCGTGAGTATTTAATACAACTCTCTATAATGTCAGTTCTTGTACCATGTGGGATGATAGGCAGACACTGTCGAAAGTCTCCTCCCAGAACAATGACTTTCCCTCCAAAAGGTGTTGTATTTTTCTTGGAGATATCTGTTGTCATGACATCACGTAAAAGTTGATCTATCACATGCAATGCATATTTAGATAAGAGAGTGGACTCGTCAATAATGAAAAGTTTGGTACTTTTCAAATGTTGTGCAGCATCTGTATCATTTTTAATCCTTGAAACGGAAGTTTCATTGATTGGAATTGGTATTCCGTAAAGCGAATGGATAGTTCTACCTCCTTGCAGTAAGTTAGCTGCAATCCCTGTACTGGCTGCAGGTGAGACAATTTCGCCTTCTCCTCTTAGTTCATGAATTAATAAATCATACAGATATGTTTTGCCACTGCCACCTGGACCGTCAATGAAAAAGCACTTAGGTTGTCCACTTCTATCGTGTAAAGCTTGATTGATCGCATCATAGGCCAAAAGTTGGTGGTCATTTAAAGTAGCTTTCATTTGCTGAGCTCTTCTTAACTCATCATCCTTGTTGTATAGTGGAGCGATGTATGGCTTTCTTTTTGGTCGTGGTAGATTAAAATCAGTAAAAGTTTTGCCATGAAATTTTAGAATAGTTTGGACATCAGTCATAGCATATCCTTCACAATTCTCACACTCCTCAGTGTTGGAGTGATATGCATGGCAGTAGTCTTGGATAAAGTCTTGTTTAAATTCTTTCCACAACTCCAATGGATGAGCTGGAGGACCAAAAATACATATATATGCGAACATATCACGAAGCTGTGCAGGCATGTTGAGAACACAGGCATCCAATAAAGTATTTCTCCAAACAGTGTCATCGAAGAGCAATCCAAGAGCTAATGCTGCCTCTTTGAAAGTTGGGTATGTCACTTCATTAACAGTCTTAATGTTGTCAAAACTTGTTGCTCCTTTGACATGCAGTAACAACAACCTTAAATAGTACCGTTCTTGATCTTTCATACTGACAGTATACATTCTTCCAATCACTGAAGAACCTCCTCGCTTTCTAACTTCCCATGCACCTTCTTTCCAAACATAGTGCTCTGGAATTTGGCGGTAGAAGTAATCATGAGCATGCGGGTCACTCTCATTCAGCTCAAAGTAGCCCATCAGAGTAGATTTTCTGTGCATTGTGGAACTGATGTCGTCAACAGAGTCATCCTCATGAAAATAAAGCGGTTGAGAATGTGGGAGATGTACGGCCAGGCGAATAATGGAGTGCGATTGTCTATGCATCGGGTAAGCAAATATTCGCCAAGCTGCCTCCGGTGCACTGACGTATCTTGAATCCATGAATTGATGTGTTTCATCATGGTGGATATTAGTTTGGCAAATTTCAAGATTGGCTTTATCATGTCCTTTGTAGACATATTTGAAGAGGTATTTAACACTTTGAATGGAAGCACATACCTCAACATTAATATGACACTTGTATGTTAATAGTAGGTAAGGGTTATAGGGAACAACCCAAGAATTATCAATCATCTTTGAACGTATTTGAAAGGATGATCCTTCCTTTCTTTGATAAGTAGGGTATGCATCCTTAGCTATGAGTGTTCTTGGTTGGAAATCTTTAGGAAAACCTTTCTTACACTTGCCAAGATCCATACATGGAGAATTGGGGTTGTGTTGACCACAGGGTCCATGAATCATGTGTTGCATCACAATGTCATGGAGCAGAGGGTATTCTTCTGGATCAGGGATTTCAGCCCAAACTATATTATCCACTTCAACCTCAGTTCTTAGTTTGGATTTGCCATCCAGAATGATCAAAATGTGAGCGTGTGGTAGGCCACGCTTTTGGAATTCAATAACATGAACCATTGCACAAACTTTGCCAAATAATCCAGTGTTAATTTCTTTTAATAGTGCTTCCAATTTAATTCTGAAGACACGGGCCACTAAATCAGGTCTATGTTCCACACGCTGCCATGGCTCTAAATTGTTTGTAATCTCCCTCCATTTAGGATTACAGGTCATGGTTACAAAAAGATCTGGTCGTCCAAATTTAGTCACAATAGCCATGGCATCCTGATAGCGTTGCTGCATGTTTCTGGGACTGCCTTCAAAAGAAGATGGTAAAATGACCGTCTTGCCAATGGGAATACCTTTGTCAACAGATTGTTTCAGAAGATGTTCCTGGAGTACGCAATAATCCTCCACTTTTAAATCCTTTTGATGATGACGGATAAAATTTAAGCGATTAGCCTCGATTTTTACATACGCATCCACTAAGTACTGCTGTGTTAGTTTGCCACCATTCAGGACAGGATTGAACTGATTCCGTACAGACAGCAAATAGCAGTAATACTGGAGCTGTGTAATCCGGCGTTGACTTTTGCCTTGATGCTTGAGTCCCTCATGCCAGCCTTGTTCTCCATGAGGAAAAAATAAAGGATAGAGTAATGCATCTAAATTGCTGTGTAGAATACTGACTTGCTGTGTTTTTGGGGCCAAGGGGTTATTTGGATCAGGTTTCAAATGAATTAAAATGTCTCTATTGAATGGTGGATCTCCATCAGCATTTTCAAAGACCACAGCAACTTCATTGGCAGTAGGATTGTTATAGCGTCTCGGGTCTTGGCCTCTGTCTTGTTTAATGGCCATGATAATATTTGGCATTTTTGTGCCATGTTCTCTTGCCTTCTGTTCTTCTTCTACTTCAACTTGACGTAGCATTTTGTAGGCCGAAACAAAGGGATTAATATTATCCAATTGAAGAGCAATGATACTCATTAAAGTAGCATTACATTTAACATTTTCTGGAGACTGTAGCCGTTGGTCTATAGCGCTTAGAGTATCTAAAATGTACAGTTGTGCATATGCTGGAGTTTGATCTTGAGCAGGATGGAGTGTTCCAGTGCGATGATAAATTTGGCCATGAATACGAAAGCAGTATGGTCCATGTCCAGGAGGTAGAGAAACATGGGCACCCATGGAGGCAAAAGCAAAAGAACTATTAATGCTCCTTATATTCTCCATCAAATTTTGACTGTACTCACTCTCTCCTTTCAGCAGGCGTTGGAAGACGTGCGGGTATTGAGGTAATGGTACCTTTACTTTTCCCTTGTGGCAACAAAGAGTAAACTGTTGATCTGATGGTCGTTCAGCAGTAAAATGTCGAGCCTCACAATGTTCACATATTACATTCATGAAACCACAGAAATGTTCTGCAATAACATGATCCTGATCAATAAATCCCCTTTCATGTAGGAGAGATGAATAGAATGAACGTAGAAATTTATTATGTAATCCTACATAAATGAGACGTGGAAGGGATGTAGATTCCAAACATTCAATAAATGAAGAAGTGGAATATAAATTCCGTTCTGCCTGTTGCAATATAGAAGTGGAAGAAGAAGTTTGACGTTCTTCACGACGTAATGTAGCCAAATGGGCCAAGTGGACTTGTCTAGATGTAGGAGATTCTGTATCTTGACGCATCTGTCTTGTCCTTTTAAGCCTCAAAATTTTACACTGTTTGCTGTATGGCGTCTCCTCAGCACAGTGTTTTCGTTTAGATGTGGCCTTGCGATGCAGTAAAGGCTGTTCAGTTGTAGTCAAGATAGTAGAAGAAGAGGTGGCAGGAGTCTGAGCATCAGACAAAGAGGTGGCAGCAGTCTGAGATCAGACGAAGAGGTGGCAGGAGTCTGAGCATCAGACAAAGAGGTGGCAGCAGTCTGAGGATCAGATGAAGAGGTGGCAGCAGTCTGAGGATCAGACGAAGAGGTGGCAGCAGTCTGAGGATCAGACGAAGAGGTGGCAGCAGTCTGAGGATCAGACGAAGAGGTGGCAGCAGTCTGAGGATCAGACGGATCTCCTGCAGGCATTAACTTTTTCTGTTTGCGTCGTTGAGGCAGAGTGATAGATTTTTTGCCTAATCGTTCTGTCCTTCCTTCTAAAGACTGTATTGAAAGGGGTGTTTTCAAAGCAGACTTTTCCTTGTCCAAGGGAAGTTGTCTTTCTTCCGAACTCTCCTCCACACCCTTCTTGCGCATACGCACAGACACCTTGCGAATCTTTCCTTTTTTGATTTCCATAGAGGTAATGGGAGGTATTAAAGGCAGTTCACTTGGTAAAATGTCAGTACACGAAGAGGCAGGAGTATCATCTGTGTCAGACGGTTCTTCAGTGACTGGAATTTTTGTTTGTTTGCATGTGGAACGTGCAGTCATGGCTCTTGTTTGCATTCGTTGGCTTGTTTTTTCAGAAGACACTCCCGAAATACGTGTATGTAAACCGGTCTTTGCAGCATCCAACGAAAAACGTCTCAGTGGAGAAGAGAGTTTACCAAACCGTTTGAGTTTAGCAGCCTTAGCCCTATCTAACCGAATACGTCTCTCTGCAGAAGTCTCATTTGCAAGACGTTTGGCGTAAGCAGCCTTAACACGATCTAAGCGAATACGTCTCCTTTCTAAGGTCTCTTCAGCAAGGCGTTTTGCCTTAGCAGCCTTATCAGTATCTAAGCGAAGACGCCTCTCTTCTGAAGTCTCCTTTGCAGTACGTTTCTCCTTAGCAGCCTTACGCAGATGTAAACGAACACGTTTCTCTTCCAAACTCTCCTCTGCAATGCGTTTAGCTTTAGCAGCCTTATCTTGATCTAACCGACGGCGTCTCTGTTCCAAAGTTTTCTCTGCACGCTTCTTCTTCGGTGTAGATGCAGCCTCCTTGGCAAGAGTGATATTTTGTGTTGGAGAACTCATCTTACAAAGAATAGTCAGCGAATCAAATCCAAAATGAGCTAGAGTGTGTTAGTTAAGGAAACAATGAATAATAACTGTGTAAACAGACAAAAACAATAAAACTAAAGTATGGTTTTCCAAAACCTGTGATAATGAAATGATAGACTTATTTAAAGTAACAAAGAAAGATGTAATGATATTAACTGTATGGAGTATTGAATGGCAATGAGTGTGTTAAAATTCCTTAAAGTGCCGTGAAAGCAAAAAAAATGGATGTAATGAGCCTTTGCGATACACGGTATCAAAGCAAATTTTCAACATTGTAATAAAAACGTTAATAGAATCTGGATGACATTAATTTATGCATAACCACCAGCAAGGTTGTTGTTTCATAAGGTGTTGAAAAAAAACAGAGTTACGGTAAATTTCTACCAAGAACTAAAGGTTTTGGTATTATATCAGAAGTAGTGGTTTTTATTTTGTTGGGTGGAATAGGGGAAACAGCGGGCTAAACGTGAAGTATGAAATGGCAGAATGTGACAAAGCAGGGTGAAAAAAGAAATAAGGCAACTTGCGTATGAGATATTGTAAGAGTCAGATCAATGTAAAAAGTAACGTAAATGCGATGATGTAGTGTAACGTTACGCAACTACAGCCCTGGTGACGGGTATGGAGAAATCGAGTTTAAAATTAAAATCTTAGGCCATGTTATAAAAGTATGTAAATGTGCATATACAATGGACGTGTGAAAGGGTACCCAGTCAGTAATAGAGTGTAAAATATTATGTATGTAAAAGTAGTGAATATCCTACTGGAATGACAGAGACTTTGACATGAGCATTAATTTCAAATAGCATCATAAGCATTGGAAAAACAGCATCTGGTGCATGTGGCACATAGCCACAGCATAACTGCAGGACTTGCAAGCGTTTACGTGAATCCCCATACTCATTATAATCGGCATAATAGTCAGTATGTATTTATTTGCAGTAGGTGCAGCAATTTGGATTTTGCACTTGTAGCAGGTCCTGTATGGAAAAAAAAAGATGGTTGACCACGCTTTTTATGGTGGCGGGAGCTGTGGCAAGTTCCCCTATACGTACAATGGGGATTAGCGGAACGACACTGCAAGTGCAGCAGTTATGTGGTGGCAATGCAGCAAAGCAAGCGGATGCAATTGTGTCAGGACATCTAGTGCAATTTCAAATAACCGCTGATGTCAACTGTGCAGGTAGCATTACCACCAAAGTGTTAAAAATAAGACAGGTAGTAGTGCAACAGAGGCATTACTAAGAAAAATAATAAAAATTGACATATAATGGGTTAACGTACTCGTAACGGTGTGATGACTGACTCCTAACCCCAAAAGAAAAAGTCAAAGAGCCAGTAAGTAGTTAATATAGCATTGGCAGGCATAAAAAATACTGGACGATTAATAAAAATAAAATTAGTATGAAAGTATATTGTAATTAAATGCCAGTAGTATACCACATAGTGACATAGACAGTGAATAGTCAAAACAATAGAAGACGTTAATGTAGCACTTACATCCTATAAAAGTTTGTGGATGTTAAAATAAATTTCAAATAGTATAGAAGAGTTTAAATTGCAAATGCCCTGAGTACAGCACCTAGTAACACAGTTAGTGAATAGCAAACTGAAAGTAGGGGGTTTATGTAGCATTTCGAAGCCTATAAAACATAGTGTTGGAAAACAAAATGGCAAATGGCATAGAAGAGGATAATGTATAAATGGCCTTAGTGGACCACATAGTGAGATAGCAAGTGGGGCAGAAATAGAATAGAACGGGTTAATGTACAAATTGCCTTATAGCCCTTTCACATCAACTGTTTAGATAAAATTGCGGTAGATGCATTGAAAAAAAAGCATCTACTGCGATAGCCACATGAACATTGCAGTTGCAGTGCGGTAGCAGTAATCCCTATAGAAACCATAAGGGGCCTTGCGGCCGGTGCGATTTAGCAGTTGCGTCAAGTGTTGCTACAAAAAAAAATGAACTTGGCGCACCTGCCGCAAGTATTCCTATAGTTTGTATGGGTATTCCCGCAACAGCGCAGCAAGTGCAAGGTTTAATCGGCAATCGCAGCAGATGGGTTTTTTTCTGGCCATGTGTGTTGAAATTGTAAAAGCACAGATGTCCAGCAGATAGTGACACAGTAATTGAATAGGAAACAGAATAGAAGGGGTTAATGTATGAGTTTAAACCCTATGAAATAGTCATGGTGCAACTAAAATAGAAAAGGCATAGAAGAGGTTAATGTAAAAATGTCCTTAGTACAGCAGATAGTGAGATACGCAGTGTGGCACTAATAGAATAGAAGGGGTTACTATAAAAAAGGCCATAGTACAGCAGATAGTGAGATAGGCAGTGTAGGACTAATAGAATAGAAAGGGTTAATATTAAAATGGCCGTAGTACAGGACATAGTGAGATAGGCAGTGTAGCACAAAGAGAATACAAAGGGTTAATATTAAAATGGCCGTAGTACAGCACATAGTGAGATAGGCTGTGTAGCACTAATAGAATAGAAGGGGTTAATATTAAAATGGCCGTAGTACAGCAGATAGTGAGATAGGGAGTGTAGGACTAATATAATAGAAAGGGTTAATATTAAAATGGCCGTAGTACAGTACATAGTGAGATAGGCAGTGTAGCACTAATAGAATAGAAGGGTTAATATTAAAATGGCCGTAGTACAGCAGATAGTGAGATAGGCAGTGTAGGAGTAATAGAATAGAAAGGGTTGATATAAAAATGGCCGTAGTACAGGAGATAGTGAGATAGGCTGTGTAGGATTAATAGAATAGAAAGGGTTAATATAAAAATGGCCGTAGTACAGCACATAGTGAGATAGGCAGTGTAGCACTAATAGAATAGAAAGGGTTAATATTAAAATGGCCGTAGTACAGGAGATAGTGAGATAGGCAGAGTAGCAGTAATACAATAGAAAGGGTTCATATAAAAAAGGATGTAGTACAGCACATAGTGAGATAGGCAGTGTAGGACTAATAGAATAGAAAGGGTTAATATTAAAATGGCCGTAGTACAGCAGATAGTGTGATAGTCAGTGTAGCACTAATAGAATAGAAGGGGTTAATAGTAAAATGGCCGTAGTACAGCAGAGAGTGAGATAGGCAGTGTAGCAGTAATAGAATAGAAAGGGTTAATATTAAAATGTCCGTAGTGGAGCAGATAGTGAGATAGGCAGTGTAGCACTAATAGAATAGAAAGGGTTAATATTAAAATGGCCGTAGTACAGCAGAGAGTGAGATAGCAGTGTAGGCAGTAATAGAATAGAAAGGGTTAATATTAAAATGGCCGTAGTACAGCAGATAGTGAGATAGGCAGTGTAGCAGTAATAAATAAAGTTAAATTAAATGGCGTAGTGAGAATAGTGAGATAGCATGTGCAAATAGATAAAGGTAATATTAAAGCCTAGAGCAAGTGAGATAGGCAGTGTAGCAGTAATAGAATAGAAAGGGTTAATATTAAAATGCCGTGTACAGCAGTAGTGAATAGCAGTGTAGCAGTATAGAATAGAAGGTTAATATAAATGGCGTAGTAGCAGATAGTATACTGGAGTAATTGGATAGAAAGGGTTAATATTAAAATGGCCGTAGTACAGCAATAGTAGATAGGCAGTGTAGCAGTAATATAAAATAATAAAGGGTTAAAATTGAAAATGGCCGTAGTAGAGAAAACATAGTGAGATAGGCAGTGTAGCAGGGTAATAGAATAGAAGGTAGGTAATAGTTTTAAAATGGCCGTTAGTAAGCACATAGTGAGATAGCATGTAGCATAATAGAATAGAAAGGGTTAATATTAAATGGCCGTAGTACAGCAAGAGTGAGATAGGCTAGTGTAGCATATAGAAGAAGGGTTAATAAATGCGTAGTACAGAAGTGAGATAGCATGTAGAGTAATAGATAGAAGGTTAATATAAAATGGCCGATATAGAGCAGATAGTGAATAGCAGTGTAGCAGTAATAGATAGAAAGGGTTAATATTTAAAATGGCCGTAGTACAGAGATAGTGAATAAGATGTAGAAGTAATTGATAGAAAGGGTTAATATTAAAATGGCCGTAGTAAGCAATAGTGAGATAGGCAGTGTAGCAGTAATAGATAAAAGGGTTAATTAAAATGGCCTAGTAGAGCAACAGTGAGATAGGCAGTGTGCAGTAATAGAATAGAAAGGGGTTAATATTAACAATGGCCGTGTAGTATGCACATAGTAGATAGGCAGGAGAGAATAGAATAGAAAGGGTTTAATATTAAAATGCCGATAGAGCGCAGTAGTAGATAGCATGTGGCTATAATGAAGTGTATAATATTAGAAAGGGTATAAGCAAGTGCATAGGAGGTAATACGTTGATGGAGAAGGTATGTGAAAACAGTCGTTTTTTACGCTTTGATATTAAAAAAACTGGGTAAATTTGGCCCGTTAAGATGGCCGAGGGGAAATCTTCATTCATAAAATGGCGCTAGACTTCAGCCAGCCGTGTGATTGGCCAGCGTAATCTTCATACACATGGCGCCGTGAATCCGGTTGGTCGGCGCAATTGTGTGAAGATGCCGCTGTCCAATCACAACTCAGCGGGGCGAGCTACAAACTTACAGCCGGCCGAACGGCATATCCGAAAATCGTACCAGGCGCTCGGCCAGAAAAATTTCGAAGTCCCCGCTGAGCGGTGACCAATCGGAATCAAAGCGCCATAAAGAAGAACCAATCAGAATCGCAGCTTATTTCTCAATGGATGTCTACGGGAAGTCGACATCCAATGAGAATCGCGGCTGGAAGTTTTGAAAAAGCACGGAACTTTCCTTGCCGAGCCCCTGGAGCGATTTTCGGACACGGCGTTCGGGAGAGTGGAAGTCTATAGCTCCGCCCCGCTGAATTGTGATAGGACAGCGGCATCTTCAGACAATAGCGCCGACCAACCGGATTGACGGCGCCATGTGTATGAAGATTCCGCTGGCCAATCACACGGCGGCTGAAGTCTAGCGCCATTTTATGAATGAAGATTTCGCGTCCGCCATCTTAGAGCGGCGAGTTGTACGGGCGGCGCGTGAATGCAAGTTCGGACACAGCGATCTCATAGACCGCGGAGGCCGCTAGAAGCGCCGAAGTTTGCGCTTGTAGCGCAGAAGTCGGCGCTTTCAGCGGCGAAGTGTCCGAACAGTGGCGGACGCTCCATGCAGCGGCGATTGGCGCTGCATGGCGCAAAATAGTAAAAGAGGTGAAAAAGAAAGATAGTAAAAAAGAGGTGAAAATAAAAGTCAGCATCAGGAATATAGCTTCTGATGTGAAAAGGTAGATTGTCCAAAGGATATCTTAGCTGATCAATCGCAGATCCCGATCCGGCGCTTGCTTCCCGACGTCCCGCACGAAGGATGGATATCTCGGCTCAAATGTTGTCCAACAGACGGTCCAGCGGTAGCTTCACGTTGTCCTCGAAAGACCCTCAGGAAGGATGGATTTCTCGGCAGAAAAATACTCCAACAGATAGTCCAGCGATAGGTTCTCGTTCTCCCACAAAGAGGATTCAAAGAGGTAGAAGATTCAAATTTCGCGCGATAAATAAGCGGGCTTATCTGATTGGAGGGCGGCAACTTCAGAAAGCTGGCGCCATGAATGGGATTGGTCGCTATGTATTTTCAAAAAAGGTGCGGCGATTGTGATTGGACGGCGCCTTCCTATGGAGAGAGATAGAGAAAAGAGGGATGTTATGGGCGAGCCGCTGGTTGCAGCGGGCAGACGACTCGGCTCAGAGCCATAATTCGACGGGGCTGTAAACTGTGAATCAGCGATTCGCGTTAATAAATACCGTAATAGCAACGACTGTGTGTGTTATTTATTTATTTTTTTTTTATTAATTTTTTTGTTTTTTTTGTTATTATTTAATAATATTTTTTTAATAATTTTTTGTGATTATTAAAATTTTTATAAATTTTTTTTTTATTAGTATGTTTTTTTATTTTTATTATTTTGATATATAATATTTTTAAATATTTTTTTTATTTTTTAATTTTTTTTTTTTTTTTTTTTTAAATAATTGTTAAAATCGTAAAATTTTTTAATATTTTTTTTAATTATTATTTTTAATTTTTTTATTATTTTGTATTTTTTTTAAAATTATTTAATGAATTATTTGTAATTATTTTTTTTTTTTTTTTTTTTTTTTTAATTTTTTATTTTATTATTAAAATTTAGATAATTTTTGTTAAATTATAATTTTTTTTTTTTTTGGTATGATTATTTTTGTATTATTTTTAAATTATTTTTAAAAAATTTTTGTTATTATTTATTTAATTTTTTTTTTTTAAGTAAGACGGAGACAAAGTTCTCATTCAGGTCGGCCTTTTTTCAATTTTTTTAAAATTATTTTTATTTAATTATTTATTATTTTTTAAGGATTTATTTATTAATTTTTAATTATTTTTAAATGATTTTTTTTATTATTTAATTTATTTATTTTTTTTAAGTTAGACGGAGAGACAGTTCTCATTCAGGTCCGACCTTTTTTTTTTTTTTTAATATTATTTTTATTTAATTATTTATTATTTTTTAATGATTTATTTATTATTTTTTTATTATTTTTAAATGTTTTTTTTTATTATTTAATTTATTAATTTTTTTTAAGTTAGACGGAGAGACAGTTCTCATTCAGGTCGGACCTTTTTTTTTTTTTTTTTAATATTATTTTTATTTAATTATTTATTATTTTTTAATGATTTATTTATTATTTTTTTATTATTTTTAAATGTTTTTTTTTATTATTTAATTTATTAATTTTTTTTAAGTTAGACGGAGAGACAGTTCTCATTCAGGTCCGACCTTTTTTTATTTTTGTTTAATATTATTTTTATTTAATTATTTATTATTTTTTAATGATTTATTTATTATTTTTTTATTATTTTTAAATGATTATTTTTATTATTTAATTTATTTATTTTTTTTTAAGTTAGACGGAGAGACAGTTCTCATTCAGGTCCGACCTTTTTTTTTTTTTTTTTAATATTATTTTTATTTAATTCTTTATTATTTTTTAAAGATTTATGTATTATTTTTTTATTATTTTTAAATGATTATTTTTATTATTTAATTTATTGATTTATTTTTTTAAGAGAGAGTGAGACGCAGTTCTCATTCCGGTCCGCCTTATTTTTTCTCCATTAACATACATTACCGGTGTGTCGGCGATTTTATAGCCGGGCACCTGGTTCTATTAGTCGGCCCTAAAATCGCGGACACAGCGCTAATGCATGTCTATGGGCAGAGAGCTCGAATTCTGATTGGTCGGCGTTCAATCCGAAATCGGGCTGACTGGCCATAGAGATGCATTAGCGGTGTGTCCTCGATTTTAGGGCCGAGAAATAGAACCAGATGGGCGGGCATAAAATCGCCGAGACACCGGTAATGTATGTCAATGGGGAAAAAAAAGTCGGACCTGAATGAGAACTGCGTGTCAGTTGTGAGGGGCTCTTCTGATTGGCTGAGGGCAGTATACATCGACCAATCAGAAGAGGGCCTCAGATCTGATTGAGATAGAATGGGGGATTTTTGTTCCATTGTATGTGAATGAGAACGAAGAGGACGTCGGAGGTGGAAGATCCCCGGGGCCGGACGAAGAAGCGGAGATGGCGGAAAGAAGACAGAAGACCCCCGGGGCCGGACGAAGAGGCGGAGATGGCGGAAAGAATACAGAAGACCCCCGGGGCCGGAGGAAGAGGACGGCTGGCCGGACGGAGGACTTGTGGATCGGACGGACGATCAGATGACTTGAAGGCATGTAAGTGATCGACGGGGACGTTAGCTAGGGCACGGCGGGGGTTAGAGGTGTAGGAGCTTAGGTGATAGCGGCGTTAGGTTAGGGACCTGCGGGGGCTTAGGGTGTAGGGCTTTAGCGAGAGGGGAAGGGGAGAGCGGCGGGAGGTCAGGGGCGGCGGTGCCTTAGGGGATAGGCGTCGGGGCTTAGGAGTATCGGCGGGTCGGTGCTTAGGGTATAGGGGTGCGGCGCTGTTAGCGACAGCGGCGGGCATAGATGGGGCGGGTCGGGGCTTAGGGTATCGGGGTGCGGCGGTGTTAGCGACAGCGGCGGGCATAGATGGGGCGGGTCGGGGCTTAGGGTATAGGGGTGCGGCGGTGTTAGCGACAGCGGCGGGCATAGATGTGGCGGGTCGGGGCTTAGGGTATAGGGGTTCGGCGGTGTTAGCGACAGCGGCGGGCATAGATGTGGCGGGTCGGGGCTTAGGGTGTAGGGGTGCGGCGGTGTTAGCGACAGCGGGGGGCATAGATGGGGCGGGTCGGGGCTTAGGGTATAGGGGTTCGGCGGTGTTAGCGACAGCGGCGGGCATAGATGGGGCGGGTCGGGGCTTAGGGTATAGGGGTTCGGCGGTGTTAGCGACAGCGGAGGGCATAGATGTGGCGGGTCGGGGCTTAGGGTGTAGGGGTGCGGCGGTGTTAGCGACAGCGGGGGGCATAGATGGGGCGGGTCGGGGCTTAGGGTATAGGGGTTCGGCGGTGTTAGCGACAGCGGCGGGCATAGATGGGGCGGTCGGGGCTTAGGGTATAGGGGTTCGGCGGTGTTAGCGACAGCGGCGGGCATAGATGGGGCGGGTCGGGGCTTAGGGTATAGGGGTGCGGCGGTGTTAGCGACAGCGGCGGGCATAGATGGGGCGGCGGCGGGCATAGATGGGGCGGGTCGGGGCGTGCGGCGGTGTTAGCGACAGCGGCGGGCATAGATGGGGCGGGTCGGGGCTTAGGGTATAGGGGTGCGGCGGTGTTAGCGACAGCGGCGGGCATAGATGGGGCGGCGGCGGGCATAGATGGGGCGGGTCGGGGCTTAGGGTATAGGGGTGCGGCGGTGTTAGCGACAGCGGCGGTGTTAGCGACAGCGGCGGGCATAGATGGGGCGGCGGCGGGCATAGATGGGGCGGGTCGGGGCTTAGGGTATAGGGGTGCGGCGGTGTTAGCGACAGCGGCGGGCATAGATGGGGCGGGCGGCGGGCATAGATGGGGCGGGTCGGGGCGTGCGGCGGTGTTAGCGACAGCGGCGGGCATAGATGGGGCGGGTCGGGGCTTAGGGTATAGGGGTGCGGCGGTGTTAGCGACAGCGGCGGGCATAGATGGGGCGGCGGCGGGCATAGATGGGGCGGGTCGGGGCTTAGGGTATAGGGGTGCGGCGGTGTTAGCGACAGCGGCGGTGTTAGCGACAGCGGCGGGCATAGATGGGGCGGCGGCGGGCATAGATGGGGCGGGTCGGGGCGTAGGGTATAGGGGTGCGGCGGTGTTAGCGACAACGGCGGGCATAGATGGGGCGGGTCGGGGCCTAGTGTAAGAGCGGCAGGAGACTGTAGTGTACAGCGCGATGGTATACTACAGTCCCATGGCGCTTATGGTCATGGGACTGTAGTATACTATAGCGGTGTAGAGTAGAGTAGTAGGGGCATAGTAGGGGATTGTGTGTCTTGTAGTAGGGGCTTGGTGGTCTTGGTTGGCGGGGTAGTGTGTAAGAGCGGCAGGAGGCTGTAGTGTACAACGCGATGGTATACTACAGTCCCATGGCGCTTATGGGCATGGGACTGTAGTATACTATAGCGGTGTAGAGTAGAGTAGTAGGGGCATAGTAGGGATTGTGTGTCTTGTAGTAGGGGCTTGTGTGTCTTGGTTGGCGGGGTAGTGTGTAAGAGCGGCAGGAGGCTGTAGTGTACAACGCGATGGTATACTACAGTCCCATGGCGCTTATGGGCATGGGACTGTAGTATACTATAGCGGTGTACAGTAGAGTAGTAGAGGGTTCTGTGTGTTGGTTAGTGGTGGGTGGCAGCGACTGTAAGAGCGGCAGGAGGCTGTAGTGTAGAACGCGATGGTATACTACAGTCCCATGGCGCTTATGGGCATGGGACTGTAGTATACTATAGCGGTGTACAGTAGAGTAGTAGAGGCTTCTGTGGCTTGGTTGGTGGGTGGCAGCGACTCGCAATGCCCGCTTCGCGGGCATTGCTTAGCTAGGCTGCAACGACTCGCAATGCCCGCTTTGCGGGCATTGCTTCGTGAGTCGCCTTGGCCGCTACGCGGCCACGGGGAGAGTCCGGGAGAAGCAGCTCGGACTCGCTAACCAAGCCACCGGAAGCAGCGCCGCTCCGACGGAAGTCGCTACGGCAATTATATAATAGATATAGGACATTAGAATGTATGGGTTCTTTTTGATAGACATTATTCAGCACATCAAAATTAATGGATTCCTAGTGAAATATATTATTGGGCACATCCGAATGTATGGGTTCCTGGTGAGATAGATATATATATATATATATATATATATATATATAGAGGACGTCAGAATTAAAGGGTTCCTGGTGATATATTTTGTTCATCACTTCAGAATGTATGGGTTCCTGGTGATTTATATTATTGAGCACATCAGGATGTATTGATTCTTGGTGATATTTGTTGAGAACATCAGAATGTATGGGTTCCTGGTGATATATATTTTGAGCACATCAGAATGTATCGGTTTCTGGTGATGATTCACCACTGGATGAATGAGGTCCCAAGGGGCCCAGCCACAATCCGCAAAAAAAAAAAAATAGTAATGCTACCTTTTTTGAGTCGTTTTTGGAGTAGCTCCTGGTGATATATATATAATACATATATAGGACATTAGAATGTATGGGTTCTTTTTGATAGACATTATTCAGCACATCAAAATGAATGGATTCTCAGTGAAATATATTATTGGGCACATCAGAATGTATGGGTTCCTGGTGATATATATTGAAGACATCAAAATGTATAAGCCACTGGTGATATATTGTCACGTATTAGCTGCCTTCAGCCAACAGGTGCTGCTGCCGGTGTAGTAAACTAAGCCTTTTTCCTTCAGTCAGTGTGAGGCTGTGCAGGTTGAAGTTGCTGAATGTTTGGTGAAAGTGACTCATGGATCAGGGGAGCTGAGCGGCTGTGTCTGAGCTGTCTGCTCTCCACACCATGGCCATAAATAGGTCAGCTTCCATCCACCTGATGTCGCTGATTCAGCTCACTACTGAGCTGATTCCTTGGTGTGCAGATGTTGTTTTAGAGCTGCTGCATTCTTCTTCATTTGAAGCTGCTGGGTTCCCTGGCTGGTGGGTGGAGGTAGGGTCTTTATGCCTAGGGCATTTTCAGGAGCTTAGGGAAAAGGGTGTGGCGGCTCAGGCCTCCTCACCATTGAAGGTACCTACAAGAACAGGGCAAGCCAGGCTCCCCAGTATCAGGGTCAGATTAGGCTCCCCTGCCCCCCTTCATCCATCTTCAACCAGCTACCTGAGTCCCTCACCTTCTAAGTGTAACATATATATATATATATATATATATATATATATATATATATATATATTGAGGACATCAGAATGTATGGGTTCCTGGTGATATACATTAATGAGCACATCAGAATATATGGGTTCCTGTTGATATATATTATTCAGGACATCAGAATGTATGGGTTCCTGGGGATATATATTATTGGACACATCAAAATGTATGGGTTCCTGGTGAGATATATATATATTTATATAGGACATCAGAATGTATGGGTTCATGGTGATATATATTATTGAGCACAGCAGAAAGTAGGGGTTCCTGGTGGTATATATTATTCAGCACATCAGAATGTATGGGTTCCTGGTGATATATATTATTCAGCACATCAGAATGTATTGGTTCCTGGTGATATATGTTATTCAGCACATCAGAATGTATGGTTTCCTGGTGATATATATTGAGGACATCAGAATGTATGAGCTCCTGGTGATATATAACTTACCACATGTAGCTAAAATACAAATTCAACACAGCACTTGGCAGGAAGTTAACAGACCCTACTTAAATAGAGCAAGTTAAAAAAAATTGATGCTACCTTTTTTGAGTCGTTTTTGGAGTAGCTCCTGGAGATATATTATATATATAGGACATTAGAATGTATGAGTTCTTTTTGATAAACATTATTCAGCACATCAAAATGAATGGATTCCTAGTGAAATATATTATTGGGCACATCCGAATGTATGGGTTCCTGGTGATATATATATATAGGACGTCAGAATTAAAGGGTTCCTGGTGATATATTTTGTTCATCACTTCAGAATGTATGGGTTCCTGGTGATTTATATTATTAAGCACATCAGGATGTATTGATTCTTGGTGATATTTATTGAGAACATCAGAATGTATGGGTTACTGGTGATATATATTTTAAACACATCAGAATGTATCGGTTTCTGGTGATGATTCACCACTGGATGAATGACGTCCCAAGGGGCCCAGCCACAATCCGCAAAAAAAAAAAAAAAGCAATGCTACCTTTTTTGAGTTGTTTTTGGAGTAGCTCCTGGTGATATCTATATGTGTGTATATATATATATATATATATATAACATCAGAATGTATGGGTTCCTGGTGATTTATATTATTGGGCACATCAGAATGTATGGGTTCCTGGTGATATATATTTTGAGCACATCAGAATGTATCGGTTTCTGGTGATGATTCACCACTGGATGAATGAGGTCCCAAGGGGCCCAGCCACAATCCGCAAAAAAAAAAAAAAATAGTAATGCTACCTTTTTTGAGTCGTTTTTGGAGTAGCTCCTGGTGATATATATATAATACATATATAGGACATTAGAATGTATGGGTTCTTTTTGATAGACATTATTCAGCACATCAAAATGAATGGATTCTCAGTGAAATATATTATTGGGCACATCAGAATGTATGGGTTCCTGGTGATATATATATATATATATATCTATATATAAATATAGGACATCAGAATTAAAGGGTTCCTGGCGATATATATTGTTCATCACCTTAGAACGAATGGGTTCCTGGTGATTTATATTATTGGACACATCAGAATGTATGGGTTCCTGGTGATATATATTGAAGACATCAAAATGTATAAGCCACTGGTGATATATTGTCACGTATTAGCTGCCTTCAGCCAACAGGTGCTGCTGCCGGTGTAGTAAACTAAGCCTTTTTCCTTCAGTCAGTGTGAGGCTGTGCAGGTTGAAGTTGCTGAACGTTTGGTGAAAGTGACTCATGGATCAGGGGAGCTGAGCGGCTGTGTCTGAGCTGTCTGCTCTCCACACCTTGGCCATAAATAGGTCAGCTTCCATCCACCTGATGTCGCTGATTCAGCTCACTACTGAGCTGATTCCTTGTGGTGCAGATGTTGTTTTAGAGCTGCTGCATTCTTCTTCATTTGAAGCTGCTGGGTTCCCTGGCTGGTGGGTGGAGGTAGGGTCTTTATGCCTAGGGCATTTTCAGGAGCTTAGGGAAAAGGGTGGCGGCTCAGGCCTCCTCACCATTGAAGGTACCTACAAGAACAGGTCAAGCCAGGATCCCCAGTATCAGGGTCAGATTAGGCTCCCCTGCCCCCCTTCATCCATCTTCAACCAGCTACCTGAGTCCCTCACCTCCTAAGTGTAACATATATATATATATATATATATATATATATATATATATATATTGAGGACATCAGAATGTATGGGTTCCTGGTGATATACATTAATGAGCACATCAGAATATATGGGTTCCTGTTGATATATATTATTCAGGACATCAGAATGTATGGGTTCCTGGGGATATATATTATTGGACACATCAAAATGTATGGGTTCCTGGTGAGATATATATATATATTTATATAGGACATCAGAATGTATGGGTTCCTGGTGATATATTTTATTGAGCACAGCAGAAAGTAGGGGTTCCTGGTGGTATATATTATTCAGCACATCAGAATGTATGGGTTCCTGGTGATATATATTATTCAGCACATCAGAATGTATTGGTTCCTGGTGATATATGTTATTCAGCACATCAGAATGTATGGTTTCCTGGTGATATATATTGAGGACATCAGAATGTATGAGCTCCTGGTGATATATAACTTACCACATGTAGCTAAAATACAAATTCAACACAGCACTTGGCAGGAAGTGAACAGACCCTACTTAAATAGAGCAAGTTAAAAAAAATTGATGCTACCTTTTTTGAGTCGTTTTTGGAGTAGCTCCTGGAGATATATTATATATATAGGACATTAGAATGTATAGGTTCTTTTTGATAGACATTATTCAGCACATCAAAATGAATGGATTCCTAGTGAAATATATTATTGGGCACATCCGAATGTATGGGTTCCTGGTGATATATATATATAGGACGTCAGAATTAAAGGGTTCCTGGTGATATATTTTGTTCATCACTTCAGAATGTATGGGTTCCTGGTGATTTATATTATTGAGCACGTCAGGATGTATTGATTCTTGGTGATATTTATTGAGAACATCAGAATGTATGGGTTCCTGGTGATATATATTTTAAACACATCAGAATGTATCGGTTTCTGGTGATGATTCACCACTGGATGAATGACGTCCCAAGGGGCCCAGCCACAATCCGCAAAAAAAAAAAAAAAAAGTAATGCTACCTTTTTTGAGTCGTTTTTGGAGTAGCTTCTGGTGATATCTATATGTGTGTATATATATATATATATATATATATATAACATCAGAATGTATGGGTTCCTGGTGATTTATATTATTGGGCACATCAGAATGTATGGGTTCCTGGTGATATATATTTTGAGCACATCAGAATGTATCGGATTCTGGTGATGATTCACCACTGGATGAATGACGTCCCAAGGGGCCCAGCCACAATCCGCGCAAAAAAAAAAAAAAGTAATGCTACCTTTTTTGAGTCATTTTTGGAGTAGCTCTGGTGATATATATATAATACATATATAGGACATTAGAATGTATGGGTTCTTTTTGATAGACATTATTCAGCACATCAAAATGAATGGATTCTCAGTGAAATATATTATTGGGCACATTAGAATGTATGGGTTCCTGGTGATATATATATATATATATATATATATATATATAAATATAGGACATCAGATTTAAAGGGTTCCTGGTGATATATATTGTTCATCACCTTAGAACGAATGGGTTCCTGGTGATTTATATTATTGGGCACATCAGAATGTATGGGTTCCTGGTGATATATATTTTGAGCACGTCAGAATGTATTGGTTTCTGGTGATTTATATTAAGAACATCAGAATGTATGGGTTCCTGGTGATATATATTGAAGACATCAAAATGTGTAAGCCACTGGTGATATATTGTCACGTATTAGCTGCCTTCAGCCAACAGGTGCTGCTGCCGGTGTAGTAAACTAAGCCTTTTTCCTTCAGTCAGTGTGAGGCTGTGCAGGTTGAAGTTGCTGAACGTTTGGTGAAAGTGACTCATGGATCAGGGGAGCTGAGTGGCTGTGTCTGAGCTGTCTGCTCTCCACACCTTGGCCATAAATAGGTCAGCTTCCATCCATCTGATGTCGCTGATTTAGCTCACTACTGAGCTGATTCCTTGTGGTGCAGATGTTGTTTTAGAGCTGCTGCATTCTCCTTCATTTGAAGCTGCTGGGTTCCCTGGCTGGTGGGTGGAGGTAGGGTCTTTATGCCTGGGCATTTTCAGGAGCTTAGGGAAAAGGGTAGCGGCTCGGACCTCCTCACCATTAGAGGTACCTCCGAGAACAGGGCAGCCAGGCTCCCCAGTATCAGGGTCAGATTAGGCTCCCTGCCCCCCTTCATCCATCTTCATCAGCTACCTGAGTCCCTCACCTCTTTAAGTGTAACATATATATTATATATATACTGTATATACTCGTGTATAAGCCGACCGTGTATAAGCCGACCCCCTACTTTTGCCCCCAAAACCTGGGAAAATCTATTGACTCGCGTAATAAGCGAGGGTGGACCCAACACAGGTATACAGCCCCCAGAGTGGTATACAGGCCCCTGCAGTATGATATACAGCAGGCCCCAGTGGTATATACAGCAGCCCCAGTGGTATTGCAGCCCCTATATACAGCAGCCCCAGTGGTATTGCAGCCCCAGTGGTGTATACAGCAGCCCCTATATACAGCAGCCCCCAGTGGTATATACAGCAGCCCCAGTGGTATTGCAGCCCCTATATACAGCAGCCCCAGTGGTATTGCAGCCCCAGTGGTGTATACAGCAGCCCCTATATACAGCAGCCCCAGTGGTATTGCAGCCCCAGTGGTATTGCAGCCCCTATATACAGCAGCCCCAGTGGTATTGCAGCCCCAGTGGTATTGCAGCCCCTATATACAGCAGCCCCAGTGGTATTGCAGCCCCAGTAATGCAGGGCCCTATATACAGCAGCCCCAGTGGTATTGCAGCCCCAGTGGTATTGCAGCCCCTATATACAGCAGCCCCAGTGGTATTGCAGCCCCAGTAATGCAGGGCCCCTATATACAGCAGCCCCAGTGGTATTGCAGCCCCAGTGGTGTATACAGCAGCCCCTATTTACAGCAGCCCCAGTGGTATTGCAGCCCCAGTGGTATTGCAGCCCCTATATACAGCAGCCCCAGTGGTATTGCAGCCCAGTAATGCAGGGCCCTATATACAGCAGCCCCAGTGGTATTGCAGCCCAGTAATGCAGGGCCCCTATATACAGCAGCCCCAGTGGTATTGCAGCCCCAGTAATGCAGGGCCCCTATATACAGCAGCCCCAGTGGTATTGCAGCCCCAGTAATGCAGGGCCCCTATATACAGCAGCCCCAGTGGTAGTATACAGGCAGCCCCAGTAATGCAGGGCCCCCCCCTCATGCTCAGGTCACCTGTAAAGCAAGTTATACTTATCAGTACCCGCTGCCGTCCGCGCCCGCCGCTGCCGACATGCGATCCTCCGTCTTCATGCATCTTCTTCCTGTTTCCTGTGCGCGTCGCCGGTAATGATGTCATTGCCGGCGACGCGCACAGAAGCAGGAAGAAGATGCATGAAGACGGAGGATCGCATGTCGGCAGCGGCGGGCGCGGACGGCAGCGGGCACTGATAAGTATAACTTGCTTTACAGGTGACCGGAGCATGAGGGGGGGGGGCCCTGCATTACTGGGGATGCGGGGGATGCTTTATACCGCTGTATACAGCAGCCCCCGCACTGACTCGCGTATAAGCCGAGGGGGGGTACTTTTCAGCCCAATTTTTGGGCTGAAAAACTCGGCTTATACGCGAGTATATACGGTATATATATATTGAGGACATCAGAATGTATGGGTTCCTGGGGATATATATTATTGGACACATCAAAATGTATGGGTTCCTGGTGAGATATATATATATTTATATAGGACATCAGAATGTATGGGTTCCTGGTGATATATATTATTGAGCACAGCAGAAAGTAGGGGTTCCTGGTGATATATATTATTCAGCACATCAGAATGTATGGGTTCCTGGTGATATATATTATTCAGCACATCAGAATGTATTGGTCCCTGGTGATATATATTATTCAGCACATCAGAATGTATTGGTCCCTGGTGATATATGTTATTCAGCACATCAAAATGTATGGGTTCCTGGTGATATATATTATTCAGAACATTAGAATGTATGGATTCCTGGTGATATATATTGAGGACATCAGAATGTATGGGCTCCTGGTGATATATAACTTACCACATGTAGCGAAAATACAAATTCAACACAGCACTTGGCAGGAAGTGAACAGACCCTACTTAAATAGAGCAAGTAAAAAAAAAATTGATGCTAACTTTTTTGAGTCGTTTTTGGAGTAGCTCCTGGAGATATATTATATATATAGGACATTAGAATGTATGGGTTCTTTTTGATAGACATTATTCAGCACATCAAAATTAATGGATTCCTAGTGAAATATATTATTGGGCACATCCGAATGTATGGGTTCCTGGTGAGATATATATATATATATATATATATATATATATTATATATATATATATAGAGGACGTCAGAATTAAAGGGTTCCTGGTGATATATTTTGTTCATCACTTCAGAATGTATGGGTTCCTGGTGATTTATATTATTGAGCACATCAGGATGTATTGATTCTTGGTGATATTTATTGAGAACATCAGAATGTATGGGTTCCTGGTGATATATATTTTGAGCACATCAGAATGTATCGGTTTCTGGTGATGATTCACCACTGGATGAATGAGGTCCCAAGGGGCCCAGCCACAATCCGCAAAAAAAAAAAAAAAAAAAATAGTAATGCTACCTTTTTTGAGTCGTTTTTGGAGTAGCTCCTGGTGATATATATATATAATACATATATAGGACATTAGAATGTATGGGTTCTTTTTGATAGACATTATTCAGCACATCAAAATGAATGGATTCTCAGTGAAATATATTATTGGGCACATCAGAATGTATGGGTTCCTGGTGATATATATATATATATATATATATATATCTATATATAAATATAGGACATCAGAATTAAAGGGTTCCTGGTGATATATATTGTTCATCACCTTAGAACGAATGGGTTCCTGGTGATTTATATTATTGGACACATCAGAATGTATGGGTTCCTGGTGATATATATTGAAGACATCAAAATGTATAAGCCACTGGTGATATATTGTCACGTATTAGCTGCCTTCAGCCAACAGGTGCTGCTGCCGGTGTAGTAAACTAAGCCTTTTTCCTTCAGTCAGTGTGAGGCTGTGCAGGTTGAAGTTGCTGAACGTTTGCTGAAAGTGACTCATGGATCAGGGGAGCTGAGCGGCTGTGTCTGAGCTGTCTGCTCTCCACACCTTGGCCATAAATAGGTCAGCTTCCATCCACCTGATGTCGCTGATTCAGCTCACATACTGAGCTGATTCCTTGTGTGCAGATGTTGTTTTAGAGCTGCTGCATTCTTCTTACATTTGAAGCTGCTGGGTTCCCTGGCTGGTGGGTGGAGGTAGGGTCTTTATGCCTAGGGCATTTTCAGGAGCTTAGGGAAAAGGGTGGCGGCTCGGACCTCCTCACCATTGAGGTACCTACAGAACAGGGCAAGCCAGGCTCCCCAGTATCAGGGTCAGATTAGGCTCCCCTGCCCCCCTTCATCCATCTTCAACCAGCTACCTGAGTCCCTCACCTCTCTAAGTGTAACATATATGTATATATATATATATAATATATATATATATATATATATATATGAGGACATCAATCAGAATGTATGGGTTCCTGGTGATATACATTAATGAGCACATCAGAATATATGGGTTCCGTTGATATATATTATTCAGGACATCAGAATGTATGGGTTCCTGGGGATATATATTATTGACACATCAAAATGTATGGGTTCCTGGTGAGTATAATATATTTTATTTTATATAGGACATCAGAATGTATGGGTTCATGGTGATATATATTATTGAGCACAGCAGAAAGTAGGGGTTCCTGGTGATATATATTATTCAGCACATCAGAATGTATGGGTTCCTGGTGATATATATTATTCAGCACATCAGAATGTATTGGTTCCTGGTGATATATGTTATTCAGCACATCAGAATGTATGGTTCCTGGTGATATATATTATTGAGAGAGGACTTCGATAATGTAACAATGAGCTCCTGGTGATATATAACTTACCACATGTAGCTAAAATACAAATTCAACACAGCACTTGGCAGGAAGTAACAGACCCTACTTAAATAGAGCAAGTTAAAAAAAAATTGATGCTACCTTTTTTGAGTCGTTTTTGGAGTAGCTCCTGGAGATATATTATATATATAGGACATTAGAATGTATGGGTTCTTTTTGATAAACATTATTCAGCACATCAAAATGAATGGATTCCTAGTGAAATATATTATTGGGCACATCCAATGTATGGGTTCCTGGTGATATATATATATATAGATAGAATTAAAGTTCTGTGATATATTTTGGTCAGACACTATCTGAATGCATGTTCCCGGATATATTTTGGCCTCAGGAGTTTATTTAAACCTCATTAAACCATCAGAATGAAAAATGAAGCGTCACTGGTTGAAGTAAAACATAAAACACAGTTACACAGAATGTACGGTTTCTGTATGATGTCACTCACTATTTGAGCCGTCCACAATGGGGCCCTGCCACAATCCCAAAAAAAAAAAAAAAACAGCTTGTGCTTTTTGACTTGGAGTAGCATCCGGACATTAGAGTAGGGGATTCTTTTTGATTGACCCTAAATTCCAGCACATCAATATGAATACTCTCAGTGAACATATTCATTGGGCCCCCCCCCCCCCCCCCCCCCCCCCCCCCCCCCCCCCCCCCCCCTGTCACGTATTAGCTGCCTTCAGCCAACAGGTGCTGCTGCCGGTGTAGTAAACTAAGCCTTTTTACCTTCAGTCAGTGTGAGGCTGTGCAGGTTGAAGTTGCTGAACGTTTGGTGAAAGTGACTCATGGATCAGGGGAGCTGAGCGGCTGTGTCTGAGCTGTCTGCTCTCCACACCTTGGCCATAAATAGGTCAGCTTCCATCCACCTGATGTCGCTGATTTAGCTCACAACTGAGCTGATTCCTTGTGGTGCAGATGTTGTTTTAGAGCTGCTGCATTCTCCTACATTTGAAGCTGCTGGGTTCCCTGGCTGGTGGGTGGAGGTAGGGTCTTTATGCCTAGGGCATTTTCAGGAGCTTAGGGAAAAGGGTGGCGGCTCGGACCTCCTCACCATTAGAGGTACCTCGAGAACAGGGCAAGCCAGGCTCCCCAGTATCAGGGTCAGATTAGGCTCCCCTGCCCCCCTTCATCCATCTTCATCCAGCTACCTGAGTCCCTCACCTCTAAGTGTAACATATATATATATATATATATATATATATATATATATATATATATATATTGAGGACATCAGAATGTCAGAATGTATGGGTTCCTGGTGATATACATTAATGAGCACATCAGAATATATGGGTTCCGTTGATATATATTATTCAGGACATCAGAATGTATGGGTTCCTGGGGATATATATTATTGAACACATCAAAATGTATGGGTTCCTGGTGAGATATATACCATATATATATTATTTATATATAGGACATCAGAATGTATGGGTTCTGGTGATATATATTATTGAGCACAGCAGAAAGTAGGGGTTCCTGGTGATATATATTATTCAGCACATCAGAATGTATGGGTTCCTGGTGATATATATTATTCATCACATCAGAATGTATTGGTTCTGGTGATATATGTTATTCAGCACATCAGAATGTATGGGTTCCTGGTGATATATATTATTTAGAACATTAGAATGTATGGATTCCTGGTGATATATGTTGAGGACATCAGAATGTATGGGCTCCTGGTGATATATAACTTACCACATGTAGCTAAAATACAAATTCAACACAGCACTTGGCAGGAAGTGAACAGACCCTACTTAAATAGAGCAAGTAAAAAAAAAATTGATGCTACCTTTTTTGAGTCGTTTTTGGAGTAGCTCCTGGAGATATATTATATATATAGGACATTAGAATGTATGGGTTCTTTTTGATAGACATTATTCAGCACATCAAAATTAATGGATTCCTAGTGAAATATATTATTGGGCACATCCGAATGTATGGGTTCCTGGTGATATATATATATATATATATATATATATATTGTGGCAAGACGACTCACTCGGCTGCATTCAGACTAGACACAGGAATTTGTTTGGCTGCAGGTTTATTAAAACCTCATAAACCCAGCAGAATTGGGCACAAAAACAAAGAAGCGTCACTGGCTTGCAAGGTAAAACAAAACAACAAAAAAAAAAAAAACGAGTATACACAGTCCGTATGTGTACAGGTCTGTCTGTACTGACTGGCTGCAGACTGCAGCTACTCCTTAGCTCAGCTCCACAGTCTGGAGCCTCTGCACATCAGTCTCTCTAAACACAAGAAAAAAAAAACAGCCTTGTGCTTTTACTGTGGCTCAGCCACACCCTCAGGGGAGGTAGGGGGAATGACCTCCCGCCCTCTTAGTCATTCCCCTAAAACCACACACCCTTTTGAGATTAACCTCACAACACATAACATGCTGGGTAGCTTTTACAGGTTTTAGGTCACACAGGCTAGTAACCTGCATGACACATACCTCCCCTCAACTACACGGCCAGTGACCGCGTCACACATTCCCCCCCTCTGCCCAAAGCCGGGGGTTTGGGCACCTACCGACACCAGGCAGGGAAGTCTAGAGAGGGCATCAGCATTTACGTGCAACTTCCCCGGCCTATGCTCCACCTGAAAGTCGAAGTCCTGAAGGGCCAGGAACCACCTGGTGACCCTGGCATTGTGTCCCTGCTTTTCCCTAAGCCATCTCAATGGGGCATGGTCTGACACCAATTTAAACCTCCGGCCCAGCAGGTAATACCTCAGGGTATCTACGGCCCACTTTATGTCTAGACACTCCTTCTCCACCACTGCATAGTGCGTCTCACAGGATGATAGCTTGCAGCTCAGATAGAGAACGGGATGCTCTTCCCCATTTATCTCTTGGGAGAGCACGGCTCCCAACCCCACCAAGCGTCTGTCTGGACTACAAACTCCTTCTAAATCTGGTGCAACCAAGACCGGCTGTTCGCACAGTGCTACCTTCAACTGCTGGAATGCAGCCTCTGTTTCCTCCGTCCATTTCACCATGGTAGATCTGGTGCCTTTTAGGAGATCTGTTAGTGGCGCAGCCATCATGGCAAAATTCGGGATAAACCGCCGGTAGTATCCCACCAAACCAAGGAAGGCTCTCACTTGTTTCTTGGTGAGCGGTCGTGGCCAGGTCTGGATTGCCTCCACTTTCTTGACTTGTGGCTTTATCTCACCTCTTCCGACGACATAGCCCAAGTATTTGGCCTCCTCCTTCCCAATGGCACATTTCCTGGGATTTATAGTAAATCCCGCCTTCCCAAGAGCATCCAAAATGGCCTGCAGTTTCGGAAGATGACTAGCCCAGTCTGAGCTAAAGACCACAATATCATCGAGGTAGGCGGCTGCATACTTCTTGTGGGGGGCTAGGACTCTATCCATAGCCCTTTGGAAGGTGGCTGGAGCCCCCTGGAGTCCGAACGGCATCCGGGTATACTGAAAACATCCATCCGGTGTTGAGAAAGCAGTTTTCTCCTTAGCCGTCTGGGACATGGGGATCTGCCAATACCCCTTTGTCAAGTCAAGAGTGGTGATGTATCTCGCTGGTCCAAGCCTCTCGATTAGTTCGTCAACACGGGGCATCGGATAGGCGTCACACTTGGATACCTCATTCAGCCGACGGTAGTCGTTACAGAACCTCCACTCCCCGTTGGGTTTTGGCACAAGAACGATAGGGCTTGACCACCCGCTTTTCGATTCCTCTATGACCCCGAGGTCTAACATCCTCTTCACCTCGGCCGCGATCACCCCCCGACGTGCTTCCGGAATCCGATATGGCTTTAGATCTCACTCTCACCTGTGGATCTGTGAGCACGTCATGTTCTATCACTTGAGTATGCCCCGGCAATTCCGAGAATAGCTCCCGGTTCCGCTGTAGTAGCTCTCGACACTGTTGCTTCTGGGCTGGCGAAAGGGTCTCTGCAATAGTGACTTCCTCCACCCTGCCTTCAGGAGCAGCCTCCAAGCAAGAAGTTCCTGCAGGTTCCCGGTCCTGGTACGGCTTGAGCAAGTTCACGTGGTATACTTGATATGCCTTTCTGCGGCCGGGCTGGTGGACCTTATAATTAACGTCACTGATTTTTTTCCACCACCTCGTATGGCCCTTGCCATTTGGCCAGGAACTTGCTTTCGACGGTGGGGATAAGCACCAACACACGGTCCCCGGGCTGGAACTGTCTTAGTCTTGCCGATCGGTTATACACCCTAGCCTGGGCTTCTTGTGCCCGGAGGAGATGTTCTTTCACAATGGGCATCACCTGTGCCATTCTTTCCTGTAGCTGGGCAACATGTTCAATGATACTCCGATGCGGCGTGACTTCAGCCTCCCAGGTTTCCTTGGCGATGTCGAGGAGACCTTTTGGATGTCGCCCATATAGAAGCTCAAACGGCGAAAACCCGTGGAGGCTTGCGGAACTTCTCTGATGGAAAAAAGTAGGAATGGGAGCAGATAGTCCCAGTCTCGCCCGTCTTTTTCCACGGCTTTCCTGAGCATCGCCTTTAAGGTCTTGTTGAACCGTTCCACCAGACCATCCGTCTGTGGGTGATAAACGGAGGTCCGAATCTGGGCTATCCGGAGGACTCTACAAAGCTCCTTCATCACTTTGCTCATGAAGGGGGTTCCCTGATCAGTCAGAATCTCCTTTGGCAGCCCTGTTCGTGCAAAGATATGGACCAGCTCTCGAGCTATGGTTTTGCTGGACGAGTTCCTTAGGGGTACTGCTTCGGGGTACCGGGTCGCATAGTCCATGATCACCAGGATGTATTGATGTCCCCGAGCAGACTTCACTAAGGGTCCCACCAGGTCCATGGCAATCCTCTCAAATGGAACCTCTATCACCGGTAGTGGAACTAAGGAGCTTCGGAAGTGGGGCGAGGGAGCAGTTATTTGGCAGGTGGGGCAGGACCTACAATAATTGAGAATTTCCCGGTAACACCCCGGCCAGTAAAATCTCCTCAGAATCCTCTCCTGCGTTTTTTCGACCCCTAGGTGTCCCCCAGAACATGTGAGTGAGCCATGTCTAACACTTTCCTTCTGTATGGCCTCGGCACTAACAGCTGTTCTACTGTTTCACCACCCCTTAGTTTAGCCACCCGGTATAGCAACTCCCCCTGCACTGCGAAATGGGGGAATCTGGTATCGGCCCCCGGCTCTTGGGCAACCCCATTACATACAGTAACTTGGTCAAACGCCCCCTTTAAAGTCAAGTCCCGAATTTGATCAGTCCCAAAGTTGTCGCCAGATACGTCTAACTCAGGTACGTCCTCCATCTCAGTCTCCGCCTCGCCCTCATCGCCGGCGAGGACACACAAAGGAAAGTCCTTCCCAGGAGGCTTTATCGGGGCTTCTTCTCCAAGGACCTGGTTTCTGCACATGCTACTAAGTCCAGTTCCTCTCCCCCACAAGTCCCAAAACAAGGGAAAGTCACGGCCCAGTATAATGGGATGTATCAGGTCCTTGACCACCCCGACCTCATGGATTTGAGCACCGCAGTCTGTTTCAACGGTCACTCTGGCTACGGGATAGTTCTTGGCGTCCCCATGTATACAGCGGACACCCACGGTTCTGGCCGTGATCAGCTGATGGGGTAGGGTAGCACTAATCAAGGTCACCAGACTTCCAGAGTCCAACAGTCCCAGTACCCTGACTCCATCCACAGACACGTCACACACCTGTGGTCCCTCCCTGGATTGTCCATCCACACTACAGGCCGGATAGGCATAATAAGAGCACCGTCTGCCCAGGCTGCAGTCCATTGTCTCAGGGAACGTAGGGCACCTAGCGGCAATGTGCCCCGGGTTATGACACCGCCAACAAATCACCTCCGCCCTAGCAGACTTTGCTGGCCCATCAGTGGAACTGGGACGCCCTCCGTTTGCGGCTTTAGCCCCCTTACGTGGTGTTACTGCCCCCCTTTGGGTGCCCCAATACGGAGAGTACATTAGGTCCGGTTTTCCCAGGGACTTTTCCACCACCTGGTACCTCTCTACCAAGCCCACAAGGTCATCAGCGTTCCGAGGGTCTCCCTGGGCAACCCAGGTCTGAACCGGACGGGGCAGGGAATGAATAAACCTGTCCATCATCACCCGTTCCACCATCTGGGCAGGAGTGGCAGACTGGGCTGTAGCCATTTCTGGACTAAATGTAATAAGTCAAACATCTGTGAGCGAGGGGGTTTGTCGCCCGCGTACGCCCAGTGGTGGACTCTTTGCGCTCTGACTGCCATAGACACTCCAGATCGCGCCAATATCTCTGCCTTCAATTTAGAGTACTCCTGTGCATCCTGAAGTGCCAGGTCATAGTAGGCCTTCTGAGGTTCACCGGTTAAATAGGGGGCCAGCATCTCTGCCCACTGCTGTGGTGGCAACTTCTCCCGCTCGGCTACCCTCTCAAACACCGACAAGAACGCCTCAACATCATCCCCTGGGGTCATCATCTGCTCTGGATGGCGTCAGCGAGAAGCTGCATCTGCTGCTGCTGTTGCTGGTGGTGTTGCTGCTGTGTTTTCTGCTGCAACTGGATCTGTTGTAGCAACAACTTGGTGGTTTCCTGGTGCTGCTGTTGCATGCTCTGTTGGCTCTGCACATGTTGTTGGTGCTGTTGCTGCTGGCTCTGCTGCTGGTGTTTGAGGACCTCCTCCATGCTGCCAGGCTTCTCTTAGCTGCAAAGAGACAAGAAACAGGAGGGGCGCTCCAATGGGTACTACCCGATGGTCAAAAAAAGGGGGGGGTGGTAGGTTTACACTAACCTTTCCCGGTTGTACCGCCCGTACAACCAGGATCTCCAGCCTGTGGTGTATTGTGCTCACCAAGCAGAGCCCAGCACTTCCTGGATGGCCAGATCACGTGACTGTGACATCATCCCAGGTCCTTCAGCCTTCTGCTCCCAGCGGTCTCCTCCTATGCAGCTCTGCGACTATTCCTGTTTCTTGCAGCAGATGCACGGGTTCCTGAGGAGCGTTGCCCGCATTCTCCACCAAGTGTGGCAAGACGACTCACTCGGCTGCATTCAGACGTAGACACAGGAATTTGTTTGGCTGCAGGTTTATTAAAACCTCATAAACCCAGCAGAATTGGGCACAAAAACAAAGGAGCGTCACTGGCTTGCAAGGTAAAACAAAAAAACAAAAAAAAAACAAAACGAGTATACACAGTCCGTATGTGTACAGGTCCGTCTGTACTGACTGGCTGCAGACTGCAGCTACTCCTTAGCTCAGCTCCACAGTCTGGAGCCTCTGCACATCAGTCTCTCTAAACACCAGAAAAAAAAACAGCCTTGTGCTTTTACTGTGGCTCAGCCACACCCTCAGGGGAGGTAGGGGAATGACCTCCCGCCCTCTTAGTCATTCCCCTAAAACAGGGGTGGGGAACTCCAGTCCTCGAGGGCCGCAAACAGTTCAGGTTTTCACGATTTCCTTAGTATTGCACAGGGATTGGAATCATCACCAGTGCAAGTGATTATGTTATCACCTGTGCAATACTAAGGAAATCCTGAAAACCTGCACTGATTGCGGCCCTCGAGGACTGGAGTTCCCCACCCCTGCCCTAAAACCACACACCCTTTTGAGATTAGCCCCACAACACATAACATGCTGGGTAGCTTTTACAGGTTTTAGGTCACACAGGCTAGTAACCTGCATGACACATACCTCCCCTCAACTACACGGCCAGTGACCGCGTCACAATATATATGTATATATATATATATATATATAAATATATATATATATAGGACGTCAGAATTATTTTGTTCATCACTTCAGAATGAATGGGTTCCTGGTGATTTATATTATTGAGCACATTAGGATGTATTGATTCTTGGTGATATTTATTGAGAACATCAGAATGTATGGGTTCCTGGTGATATATATTTTGAGCACATCAGAATGTATCGGTTTCTGGTGATGATTCACCACTGGATGAATGACGTCCCAAGGGGCCCAGCCACAATCCGCAAAAAAAAAAAAAAAAAAAAAGTAATGCTACCTTTCTTGAGTCGTTTTTAGAGTAGCTCCTGGAGATATATTACCGTATATACTCGCGTATAAGCCGAGTTTTTCAGCCCAAAAATTGGGCTGAAAAGTACCCCCCTCGGCTTATACGCGAGTCAGTGCTGTATACCGATGTATACATCGGTACATACCGATGTATACATCGGTATACAGCAGCCCCCGCATCCCCAGTAATGCAGGGCCCCCCCAGGGTCTCTCCGGTCACCTGTAAAGCAAGCTATACTTATCAGTGTCCCGCTCGCACCCGCCGCTGCCGACATCCACGATCCTCCATCTTCATGCGACTCCTCTTCCTGTTTCTGTGCGCGTCGCCGGCAATGACGTCATTCCCGGCGACGCGCACAGGAAACAGGAAGAGGAGTCGCATGAAGATGGAGGATCGTGGATGTCGGCAGCGGCGGGTGCGAGCGGGACACTGATAAGTATAGCTTGCTTTACAGGTGACCGGAGAGACGCTGGGGGGGGCCTGCATTACTGGGGCTGCCTGTATACTACCGCTGGGGCTGCTATATACCTCTGGGGCTCTGTATACTACCACTGGGGCTGCTATATACCTCTGGGGCCCTGTATACTACCACTGGGGCTGCTATATACCTCTGGGGCACTGTATACTACCACTGGGGCTGCTATATACCTCTGGGGCCCTGTATACTACCACTGGGGCTGCTATATACCTCTGGGGCACTGTATACTACCACTGGGGCTGCTATATACCTCTGGGGCCCTGTATACTACCACTGGGGCTGCTATATACCTCTGGGGCACTGTATACTACCGCTGGGGCTGCTATATACCTCTGGGGCCCTGTATACTACCACTGGGGCTGCTATATACCTCTGGGGCCCTGTATACTACCACTGGGGCTGTATATACTACCACTGGGGCTGTATATACTACTGGGGCTGCGTGTATACTACCACTGGGGCTGCTGTATCTACCTCTGGGACTGGTGTATACCACACTGCTGGGGCTGTATACTTGTGCTAGGGTCCACCCTCGGCTTATACACGAGTCAATAGATTTTCCCAGGTTTTGGGGGCAAAAGTAGGGGGGTCGGCTTATACACGGGTCGGCTTATACACGAGTATATACGGTATATATATAGGACATTAGAATGTATGGGTTCTTTTTGATAGACATTATTCAGCACATCAAAATGAATGGATTCCTAGTGAAATGTATTATTTGGCACATCCGTATGTATGGGTTCCTGGTGATATATACCGTATATACTCGTGTATAAGCCGACCCGTGTATAAGCCGACCCCCCTACTTTTGCCCCCAAAAACTGGGAAAACTTATTGACTCGCGTATAAGCCGAGGGTGGACTCCAGCACAGGTATAAAACCCCCAGCAGTGAGGTATACAGCAGCCTCCCCAGTGGTAGTATACAGCAGCAGCCCCAGTGGTAGTATACAGCAGCCCCAGAGGTATATACAGCCCCAGAGGTATATGCAGCCCCAGAGGTATATGCAGCCCCATATGCAGCCCCAGAGGTATATGCAGCCCCATATGCAGCCCCAGAGGTATATGCAGCCCCATATGCAGCCCCAGAGGTATATGCAGCCCCAGAGGTATATGCAGCCCCATATGTAGCCCCATATGTATATGCAGCCCCATATGTATATGCAGCCCCATATGCAGCCCCAGAGGTATATGCAGCCCCAGAGGTATATGCAGCCCCATATGCAGCCCCAGAGGTATATGCAGCCCCATATGCAGCCCCAGAGGTATATGCAGCCCCATATGTAGCCCCATATGTATATGCAGCCCCATATGTATATGCAGCCCCATATGCAGCCCCAGGGGTATATGCAGCCCCAGAGGTATATGCAGCCCCATATGCAGCCCCAGAGGTATATGCAGCCCCAGAGGTATATACAGCAGCCCTAGTGGTGTATACAGCAGCCCCAGTGGTAGTATACAGCAGCCCCAGTGCTGTATACAGCAGCAGCCCCAGGGCTGTATACAGCAGAAGCCCCAGGGCTGTATACAGCAGAAGCCCCAGGGCTGTATACAGCAGAAGCCCCAGGGCTGTATACAGCAGAAGCCCCAGGGCTGTATACAGCAGCAGCCCCAGGGCTGTATACAGCAGCAGCCCCAGGGCTGTATACAGCAGAAGCCCCAGGGCTGTATACAGCAGAAGCCCCAGGGCTGTATACAGACGCAGCCCCAGGGCTGTATACAGCCGCAGCCCCAGGGCTGTATACAGACGCAGCCCCAGGGCTGTATACAGACGCAGCCCCGGAGTTATACAGGCCCCCCCCATCAAGCTCCAGGGCCCCCCCCTTGAGGTCTGAAAAATAAAAAAGAATCAATACTTCACCTGTCCGACGCCTTCTGCCGCTGTGCGATCCCCAGTTCCAAGTGAGATCTCTTCTGACAGGACCTGTGGTGATGTCAGAGGGGCGTTCCCGGGCACTCGCGGTCATGTGATACATATCACATGACCGCGAACAGCCAATCAGCGCTGGGAACGCCCCGGAACGCCCCCCCTCTGACGTCACCACAGGTCTTCTCAGTACAACTCTCACTGAATGAAGCCCGGGATCGCGTGTCGGCAGCTGCGGACGGCGCGACAGGAGACTGGCAAGTATGATATTCCTTTACAGGACGCCGCTCAAGGGGGGGGCCCTGGAGCTTGATGGGGGGGCCTGTATACCTCCGGGGCTGCGGCATATACTCGCGTATAAGCCGAGGGGGGACTTTTCAGCCCAAATTTTGGGCTGAAAAAGTCGGCTTATACGCGAGTATATACGGTATATATATATACATATATATATAGGACGTCAGAATTAAAGGGTTCCTGGTGATATATTTTGTTCATCACTTCAGAATGAATGGGTTCCTGGTGATTTATATTATTGAGCACATCAGGATGTATTGATTCTTGGTGATATTTATTGAGAACATCAGAATGTATGGGTTCCTGGTGATAAATATCTTGAGCACATCAGAATGTATCGGTTTCTGGTGATGATTCACCACTGGATGAATGACGTCCCAAGGGTCCCAGCCACAATCCGCAAAAAAAAAAAAACAAAACAGTAATGCTACCTTTTTTTGAGTCGTTTTTGGAGTAGCTCCTGGTGATATATATAATACATATATAGGACATTAGAATGTATGGGTTCTTTTTGATAGACATTATTCAGCACATCAAAATGAAAGGATTCTCAGTGAAATATGTTATTGGGCACATCAGAATTTATGGGTTCATATATATATAAATATAGGACATCAAAATTAAAGGGTTCCTGGTGATATATATTGTTCATCACCTTAGAATTAATGGGTTCCTGGTGATTTATATTATTGGGCACATCAGAATGTATGGGTTCCTGGTGATATATATTTTGAGCACCTCAGAATGTATTGGTTTCTGGTGATTTATATTAAGAACATCAGAATGTATGGGTTCCTGGTGATATATATTGAAGACATCAAAATGTATAAGCCACTGGTGATATATTGTCACGTATTAGCTGCCTTCAGCCAACAGGTGCTGCTGCCGGTGTAGTAAACTAAGCCTTTTTCCTTCAGTCAGTGTGAGGCTGTGCAGGTTGAAGTTGCTGAACGTTTGGTGAAAGTAACTCATGGATCAGGGGAGCTGAGCGGCTGTGTCTGAGCTGTCTGCTCTCCACACCTTGGCCATAAATAGGTCAGCTTCCATCCACCTGATGTCGCTGATTTAGCTCACAACTGAGCTGATTCCTTGTGGTGCAGATGTTGTTTTAGAGCTGCTGCATTCTCCTTCATTTGAAGCTGCTGGGTTCCCTGGCTGGTGGGTAGAGGTAAGGTCTTTATGCCTAGGGCATTTTCAGGAGCTTAGGGAAAAGGGTAGCGGCTCGGACCTCCTCACCATTAGAGGTACCTCCGAGAACAGGGCAAGCCAGGCTCCCCAGTATCAGGGTCAGATTAGGCTCCCCTGCCCCCCTTCATCCATCTTCATCCAGCTACCTGAGTCCCTCACCTCCTAAGTGTAACATTTATGTATATATATATAATATATATATATATATATATATATTTGTAAGGTAGCGGTTAGAATCGGCACGACGGAAGGCAGTGACTCAGGCAACTGTTCACACAACACACAGTTTAATGGTACAGTTCAGGTATATTACAGACCTCCAGGTTCTGGGGCACAGCTGGTACAACTCTGTTCATCCAACACACACAGTACCTCTGTACCTAGGACAGGCTCTCTCCTGGCCGGCTCCACTGGTGAGGGCCAGGTCCTCACTGCTAGGCTGTGTTATCAGCACACAACCACTCTCTCTCTGAGAGAGCTCCCAGCTTCACACAGCAGATCCTCCTGTTCTGATCCACTCCTCAGCCCAGGGCAGCTCATATCATCTCCTATCCCATCACAGGTGGGCTGAGTGCTTTCCATCAGCACTTCGCTCAGATCTCACTTCTGTTAACCCTGTGAGTGCTGCCACAGAGCAAAAGATACAATCCCCCATGTGCTGTGCACCGGTCAGGGGACCCATCGGGGTCGCGTCACCACATACCTCCCCCCTCTGTTCAAGTCCGTGGGGCGGAACACCAGCCCATGATCCGGGGCCTCTAGACAGGGGCTCCCCGTCCTCGGAGCCCACCGGTCGAGGGGACCGTCGACCAGGGCCGTCCGCGTCTGACACGCGGTCCTGTACCGGCACCAACTGTTTCCTTGTGTACCAAGACCAATCAGACCCAGTCACTCTAAGTCTCAAAGGCATATCTGTGGGAGGTCTCCCCCTCCCCCAACGGCCAGTGTGGTAGCGCAGTCCACCTATCCTTTTGGCTATGTGGAGTCCTGACGCTATGTCGTCTGCTACACGATTGGGCAGGTCATCTGAGTCCCGTAGCCCTAAGTCCACAGTGGAGTCACTGTCTGTACCGTGAGTACATCTACGGGTCTTGGGACATTGTGGTTGGCGCTTCTGCACCTGTATGCGGGGGTTGTACGCTCTGAAACCTCCTGCCTTTACCTCTAGGGAACACCTATCGGGATTACACTCTTTCCCTATAGTGGTGACCCCTATGGCAGGTGTCCCAGAGTCTGGATCTTTGGGCTCAGGGCCTGGACCATTCACTACCTGAGGATTAGTTTGCCTCTCCCACAGAGTCCAGAACAGAGGAAAATCCCTCCCCAAAATCATATCGAAAGGCAGTGTCTTCACCACCCCCACTTTGCCCTCCAGTCAAGCTCCAAATGATCCAGGAATCAACGGTTCCAAACAAGGCTCTGTCTTCTGCTACCGCAAGCCGGATTTCCTCAACATTGTCCAGCAGCCATCGTAGCTTCACAGCACTGAAATAAGTACTCAAGGGAAGGCCAGTTCGTCCCTTGAAGAAATTCTTATTCCTTCCTGGTATTTTTTTCAGTAGTCGCTCAACAGTTGATTGGGTTCTCAAGTCAAGCCAAACAATTGCATTATACAGAGGCTCTCCGGTAGTCTTATCCCATACAACAGTTGTTTCCCTCTGGTTACTCACTCCAATAGCTTTGATATTGGTGATGTCTATGCTAAGCTGGGTTAGCTTCTCACAGGTTTTTTCTACACATTCATATACAGACTGTAAAATCTCTTTTGGATCTTGCTCTACCCACCCTTCTTTTGGAAACTTCTGCTTTATTTCCACTTGGTGATGACTAAGTAGTTCAGCAGTTTTTGCATTAAAGACCAAGAAGCGGGTGCATCCGGTGCCCTGATCAATGGCCCCCACTAGAGGTCCCAGGACAAGTCTGTTGGTAGCTGCCATGCTGCACTCACTGTGCCCGCATTCTTTTTTTTTTTTTTTTTCCCAAATCATTTTTATTATTTTCACATCCAAGACAAGAAAAAAAGAAAAAATACATCAAGACATTCATATGCTTGTACAATTTTCGTTCAAAGAGTCTACAAATCAATGTCCATTTAAGTGTTTAGACAAAAATACATTCCCATAATATCTCAAATGCAAATGTAAAATATAAAATACAAAATATCAAATCTAACAACCCTCCCTTCCCCCCGGTCAGCATCCCAAAAAATTTACCAAATTCCATAATACCAATCTTCACGCACCTCTCGACTTGATATTCCACAGTTGACCCTTACTAAGACCGTCACATCACCCCCATCTCAGGTGATACCCTCCTCTTCAGATCTCAAAAGTAGTTTACCCAAAGTTCCTCCCAGTTCCTCCAGTGCATACCAATCTGAGTATTTGAACGGTACCATTATATTACGAATTTCTGCGTCAGTAAAGGATGATTCTATATATGATCTCCACTTGTGGAAGAAATGCTTAGTTCCCTTCTGTAAATTCCTCAATGTTTCCCTCCTCTCTAAATGTAGCAACTCCGTTAAAGCCAATAAAATATCCGCCTCCCCCGGCATTTCATTCGCCATCCAGCGTTGAAGTATAGCTCGTTTCGCTATCATGGCAATAGTGTGAAACAGTACATGTAAATTTCCCCCACGGAATTTGTCATCGGTGTAATGAAACATCCAGCAGATTGGGTCAAGCTCTACCGTGATACCACATATCCTTTGTACGAGACCCTGTATCATCTCCCAAAACTGTTTAGAGTATAAGCAAGACCACATCCCATGCACCATGTCCGTCTCACTCTCTCTACATTTGGGACACTTTACTATCCTATCTGGACGCTTGGAGTTTGGGGGGACATTGAATCCTATTATAGCTCCATGCATGATCCTGAAATGACTGTCTCTCCACCTTTCGTTGATAACATGTTTTTTTACCAGTTTCCAACCTTGTAGAATTTTTTGTGCTAAATCATCATCTGCCAAGTATTTTCTCCATTTTGCAAACATCTTATCTTCACATAATGGTTGTAATTCTGATCGTAATGTTTTGTATACAGAAGAGATTGTAACATCATCTCTCGACATCAAAATCTCCCACGTATTTTCTGATACTTCTTTTGTTAAGTTTTTCAGATTTTGTAAAACGTAATATTTCAACTGGCTAAATTGTAATAACTGAAAACCAGACAGCTGATATTTACTCATAATTTCCTGTCCTGACATCCATCTCTTTTCTGTCACATCCATCAAATCTCCCATCGTTTTAATGCCCTTTCTCCGCCATTCCCCAAACAGACTATTTTCCCTTCCGAGTCTGAATGCCAGGTACGCCCAAGGATTCAGATACCTTGACACTTTCCAAGATAGTCTTAGTTTTTTTCTTATCGCTTTCCACGTAGCCATGGTATCTTTACATAATGTTGAACTTTTAATGTGTGTGGGTAAGTATTGTGTGGTGAGTGCAATAGTGCCGCCAACTCCCAAGGTTCACTAAATTCTGATTCCAGGGCCAGGTCAGAGTACCTGCTGGTTTTCTTCATCCAGTCTATCACATGCCTTGTTATACACGCCAGGTTATAGCCTCTTATATCAGGCAAACCCACTCCCCCTTCATCCGTGTGACGTAGTAAATATCTGAAGGCTATTCTAGCTCTATTCCCTCTCCAAATAAACTTGGTGAAAGCTTTATTAATCCTATTTATGTCTTTGTGTCGCAGCAACATCGGGATCGTCTGTAAAGGGTACAATAATCTGGCAAAGCTTACCATCTTAAGAAGATGGCAGCGTCCGAGCAGCGACAAAGGGAGTCCCTTCCACCTCTCTAACTCTTTTTCTATCTTTATTATAATTGGTAAAAAGTTTAACTTGTAGATTTGATGTGCTGTTCTGCCCAAGTATACTCCCAAATATTTGATATGGTCTTTAGCCACCGGGATCCCACATACATTAGGTCTCTGTTCCCGCTGTTTATCTTGTCTAATGAACAAAAGTTCACATTTCTTGGTGTTCAGGTGAAAGCCCGAAAATTGGCCAAATTTTTCGATCTCCGCCAATAATCGTGGGAGATCCCGCGTGGGGTTATTTAAAAATAAAATAACGTCGTCCGCAAAAAATGCGGTTTTGACTTCTAACTTTCCCACCTTTATTCCTGTGTAGGTGCTGTGTGTATTTATATGTCTAGCTAGTGGCTCAATAGCTATGTTGAATAATAAAGGCGATAAGGGACAGCCTTGTCTGGTCCCCCTCTCTAACTGAAACGTGTCTGACAAGTGTCCCGTCGTGTATATACGTGCCCTAGGATTGCGATATAAGTTCGTTAGAAATTGTCTAAAAGGGCCCGTCAACCCAATACTATTGAGAACCTGATCCAGCCATGACCACCCCACACTGCCAAATGCCTTTTCCGCATCTAGGGTGACCATGGCCGGATCCTCATCCCTTCCCAGCTTCTTGTCTCTCAGCACATCACATAGCAGCATAGCTTTTCTTATATTGATGGTGGTGGATCTCCCCTTCACAAACCCCGTCTGATGTTGCATAATCAGGTTTGGCAGAATCCTGGCTGTGCCCGCATTCTCCACCACATGTAAGGTAGCGGTTAGGATCGGCACGACGGAAGGCAGTGACTCAGGCAACTGTTCACACAACCCACAGTTTAATGGTACAGTTCAGGTATATTACAGACCTCCAGGTTCTGGGGCACAGCTGGTACAACTCTGTTCATCCAACACACACAGTACCTCTGTACCTAGGACAGGCTCTGTCCTGGCCGGCTCCACTGGTGAGGGCCAGGTCCTCACTGCTAGGCTGTGTTATCAGCACACAACCACTCTCTCTCTGAGAGAGCTCCCAGCTTCACACAGCAGATCCTCCTGTTCTGATCCACTCCTCAGCCCAGGGCAGCTCATATCATCTCCTATCCCATCACAGGTGGGCTAAGTGCTTTCCATCAGCACTTTGCTCAGATCTCACTTCTGTTAACCCTGTGAGTGCTGCCACAGAGCAAAAGATACAATCCCCCATGTGCTGTGCACCGGTCAGGGGACACATCGGGGTCGCATCACCACAATATATATATATATATATATATATATTGAGGACATCAGAATGTATGGGTTCCTGGTGATATACATTAATGAGCACTTTAGAATATATGGGTTCCGGTTGATATATATTATTCAGGACATCAGAATGTATGGGTTCCTGGGGATATATATTATTGAACACATCAAAATGTATGGGTTCCTGGTGAGATATATATATATATATATATATATATATATATATATATATATATATATATATAATATATTTATATAGGACATCAGAATGTATGGGTTCCTGGTGATATATATTATTGAGCACAGCAGAAAGTAGGGGTTCCTGGTGATATATATTATTCAGCACATCATAATGTATTGGTTCCTGGTGATATATGTTATTCAGCACATCAGAATGTATCGGTTTCTGGTGATGATTCACCACTCGATGAATGACGTCCTAAGGGGCCCAGCCACAATCGGCAAAAAAAAAAGAAGTAATGCTACCTTTTTTGAGTCGTTTTTGGAGTAGCTCCTGGTGATATATATATAATACACATATAGGACATTAGAATGTATGGGTTCTTTTTGATAAACATTATTCAGCACATCAAAATGAAAGGATTCTCAGTGAAATATATTATTGGGCACATCAGAATGTATGGGTTCATATATATATAAATATAGGACATCAGAATTAAAGGGTTCCTGGTGATATATATTGTTCATCACCTTAGAATGAATGGTTCCTGGTGATTTATATTATTGGGCACATCAGAATGTATGGGTTCCTGGTGATATATATTTTGAGCACATCAGAATGTATCGGTTTCTGGTGATGATTCACCACTGGATGAATGACGTCCCAAGGGGCCCAGCCACAATCCGCAAAAAAAAAAAAAAAAGTAATGCTACCATTTTTGGGTCGTTTTCAGAGTAGCTCCTGGAGATGTATTATATATATATAGGACATTAGAATGTATGGGTTCTTTTTGATAGACATTATTCAGCACATCAAAATGAATGGATTCCTAGTGAAATGTATTATTGGGCACATCCGTATGTATGGGTTCCTGGTGATATATATATATATATATATATATATATATATATATACATATATATATATATATAGGACGTCAGAATTAAAGGGTTCCTGGTGATATATTTTGTTCATCACTTCAGAATGAATGGGTTTCTGGTGATTTATATTATTGAGCACATCAGGATGTATTGATTCTTGGTGATATTTATAGAGAACATCAGAATGTATGGGTTCCTGGTGATATATATTTTGAGCACATCAGAATGTATCGGTTTCTGGTGATGATTCACCACTGGATGAATGACATCCCAAGGGGCCCAGCCACAATCCGCAAACAAAAAAAAAAGTAATGCTACCTTTTTTGAGTCGTTTTTAGAGTACCTCCTGGAGATATAATATATATATATAGGACATTAGAATGTATGGGTTCTTTTTGATAGACATTATTCAGCACATCAAAATGAATGGATTCCTAGTGAAATGTATTATTGGGCACATCCGAATGTATGGGTTCCTGGTGATATATTATATATACATATATATATATATATATAGGACGTCAGAATTAAAGGGTTCCTGGTGATATATTTTGTTCATCACTTCAGAATGAATGGGTTCCTGGTGATTTATATTATTGAGCACATCAGGATGTATTGATTCTTGGTGATATTTATTGAGAACATCAGAATGTATGGGCTCCTGGTGATATATATTTTGAGCACATCAGAATGTATCGGTTTCTGGTGATGATTCACCACTGGATGAATGACGTCCCAAGGGGCCCAGCCACAATCCGCAAAAAAAAAAAAAAAAAGTTAATGCTACCTTTTTTGAGTCGTTTTTGGAGTAGCTCCTGGTGATATAAATAATACATATATAGGACATTAGAATGTATGGGTTCTTTTTGATAGACATTATTCAGCACATCAAAATGAATGGATTCCTACTGAAATGTATTATTGGGCACATCCGTATGTATGGGTTCCTGGTGATATATATATATATATCCGGTGTAGTAAACTAAGCCTTTTTCCTTCAGTCAGTGTGAGGCTGTGCAGGTTGAAGTTGCTGAACGTTTGGTGAAAGTGACTCATGGATCAGGGGAGCTGAGCGGCTGTGTCTGAGCTGTCTGCTCTCCACACCTTGGCCATAAATAGGTCAGCTTCCATCCACCTGATGTCGCTGATTTAGCTCACAACTGAGCTGATTCCTTGTGGTGCAGATGTTGTTTTAGAGCTGCTGCATTCTCCTACATTTGAAGCTGCTGGGTTCCCTGGCTGGTGGGTGGAGGTAGGGTCTTTATGCCTAGGGCATTTTCAGGAGCTTAGGGAAAAGGGTGGCGGCTCGGACCTCCTCACCATTAGAGGTACCTCCGAGAACAGGGCAAGCCAGGCTCCCCAGTATCAGGGTCAGATTAGGCTCCCCTGCCCCCCTTCATCCATCTTCATCCAGCTACCTGAGTCCCTCACCTCCTAAGTGTAACATATATATATATATATATATATTGAGGACATCAGAATGTATGGGTTCCTGGTGATATACATTAATGAGCACATCAGAATATATGGGTTCCTGTTGATATATATTATTCAGGACATCAGAATGTATGGGTTCCTGGGGATATATATTATTGGACACATCAAAATGTATGGGTTCCTGGTGAGATATATATATATATATATATATTTATATAGGACATCAGAATGGGTTTGGGGTTTTTTT